>JZKD02S2384694.1:93510-114211 GCA_000966675.3 Picea glauca
ATGACATGTTGTTGGTAGGAAATAACATGGATGTTATCAAGGAGGTGAAATCACAACTATCCTCCAAATTTGACATGAAGGATCTCGGTGCTTCTAACTTCATTCTGGGAATGGATATTAAAAGAGATCGTGCAAACAGGAAACACTGGTTGAATAAGAGAAAATATGTTGAGATGATATTGCAGAGGTTTAATATGCATGGAAGTAAACCGTTCAAGGTTCCTATTCCTATAGGTGTAAAGTTATCTGCAGATCAGTGTCCCAAGACACAGGAAGAAGAAGAGGACATGTCCCATGTTCCATATGCCAGTGTAATTGGCAGTTTGATGTATGCAATGGTCTGTACTAGACCGGACATTTCACACGTAGTGAGAGTTTTGAGAAAGTATATGTCAAAACTAGGGAAGGAGCATTGGACAACATTAAAGAGGGTCTTCAGGTATCTTCATGGCACTACCAATTATGGATTGTGCTACCAAGGAAGACCAGGATTGGATAGAGTGGTGGACATACATGGCTTTGTTGATGCAGACTGGGATGGAGATATGGATCACAGAGGATCTACAAGTGGGTATGTGTTTAACCTATTTGGAGGAGAAATAATTTGGATGAGAAAAAGATAGGCTATAGTGGCACTCTCAACTACAGAAGCTGAATACATGACAACCACTCATGCAAGCAAGGAAGCAGTATGGTTACAAAGATTGTGTTTAGGTATTGGGTTGGTACAACAAGAAATGATATTAGATTGTGACAGTCAGAGTGCAATCTTCCTGGTAAAGAACCCAACTTATCATTCAAAGACAAAGCATATTGATGTTCAATATCACTTTGTGAGAGACATGGTTGAGGAAAATAAGGTGTTGCTGGAAAAGGTTGACACTTTGAAGAATGTTGCAGATTCATTGACAAAGTCTATGAGCACATAAAAGTTCTCTTGGTGTAGAGTAACATTGGGCATTGTTACCCTGGATTGTTGACTATATAATCCCCTGGACCCCTGGATGCAAAGAAAACAACAAGTGGGAGAATGTTGGGTATGTGTTATATTCTTTGCATGTGTGTGTGTGGGCGCATCATATTCGACAAATACATCTGAAGATCCCTCTAGTAGTGGTCCTTGTGTCGTGTGTGCTAGGTGCTTTCCTAGGGGGGTCCCAGGGGGGGCAGGTATGCCCCCCTGGTTACGTGTAGCGTCTGGGGCAGCGCCCCAAAATGTTTTTTTTGGGCGGTTTTTGCTATTTTTAGCGATTTTCTAAATTAATCCTGTATTAAGGGATTAGGATTTTGGTATCTACAAATTACCTAAAAACATTGTATATATTGTATGGTGAATGGTGAAATTTGATATAATGAATATAATAAAGGTTTTCCCGGTTGAGGGTTTCTGGTATAAAATCTCTGTGTACGAGCCATTGATTAAATTTTGTTTTTCTTAAGAATCTGTATGCATTGCTTTACTTCACAGGTTTAAAATTTACAATCAAGACTAGGATTTTTGTGTTATTTGTGGTAGAGTCACAAGCCACAACCATCACACTATGATATGTTTCCATGTACAAACTAACTCATTAAAAAAACATTAATTTATGAGAATCTCATATTCATTTAAAAAGCATACTAGCATTCTGCTTCCAAAGGAGACTTGCCTACCAATATAGAGATTAGTGTTAAAATAAAATATATTATTACCAAACTTATGGGTGAGGTTCATAAGGCCACCGATCATATTGACAAACTGAGTTACATAATGAAGGAATAGATAAATAACTTGGATATGTTAAGTGATGCACTATGCACTATGAGAATGGGGAGTAAAAGATGAACAATTATGTGTATCCAGACATTGTTTCATAAGCCAGACCACACATTCAACTCGAGTTCTTATAGAGAGTTTAAGCACAACATAAAAATTGACATGTTGATGCTTGATGACAAGGATAATAAAAAAGGTACAAGATGGATGAATAAAAATAGACATTGTTTTGAGATGTATTAGATGCATGATGATGAACACATTAGATTTGCATATATGAATTTGGAAGGATTGGTTGATGTATGGTTCCTATGGTGGAACTCAAAATCCCCAAGTTTAGAAAGAGAGTTGGATATATTCAAAAAGTTCTTAAGAGATTTCAAGTTATAATTGAGAATAATTTTTTTCCAAACTAGCTTGATTATAATAATTGGGTACCATGGAAGAGTACTTTCATGAATTAAAATTACATGCCAACCAAGTGGAAAACCTATTAGGGAAATTCCTATTACAAATAGCCATATTAGGGTTGAAATATAACACAAGAAATGAACTCAAATAATTGGATATAAAGGACATGGAGAAAGAATGAATACAAGAGAAACTCGCTGAAGAGAAATTCATGTCCCATCAATAATCATCTAGGTCCCAACCCAAGAAACCAAGCTCTAAATTTATCCATTCTAACAAAATGAACTCACCGTGGGATGAAAAGAAGGACATACATGAAAACCTTCCATGTTTTAAGTGTAACACACCTAATTGGAGTCCAAGTCACAAAAAGAAGGAAAAATGCTCTACTTATGTTAAACAAATAGAAGTGTTAGTGACAATGAGGAAGAAGCAATAAATAAATCTACGTTTTATATGAAAATTGACATTCCAAGCAATGGATAAACGCTTGAAGATGAATCTAGCAATCAAAATAAAAATACTTCCTCAACACTCTCTATTGTTGAGATGGTATGCATTTCTCAACCTAAAACTCTTAATGACCTCGACTACATTAAGGGAACAAAAGTGACAATTATAATCAATAATGGGAGCAAACATAATTTTATAAATACAAGAATATCAAAATAATTGAATATGTTTGTCTACCCTAGACTTTCAAGTTGTAATACCCAGTGATCAAACTACCTCATGTAAAGGAAAATGCCATAAGGTAGATTTGACTATAAATGATAACCCATTAAGGTCAACATTGCATGTCATGTTAATATGGGGAACATAAATAATCTTAGGAGCCTAATGGTTGGCATAGTGGGTATAACATGGTTAAACCTAGAAAAATAATTCTTAATGTTTTACAAGTTTTATGGAATCAAGTGTCCCATTAGCACACTATTTGGACCAAATTGTACCATATTGTGTTTAGAAGTTGGATATGTGAAATTTAGAACACCATTAGTCCTTTTGAATAAAATCTCAAGATCTCTACATTAATCAATACCTTAGGAAAGGGATGAAATTGAATTATTTTAGCTCCCTAGGGTTCTAAAAAAATGAATGTTCCTAAGTTTCAACATGATTGTGGATTTAAATTTGATATGTGTGATTTGGTCACATGGTTAATCACTAGTTTCCATTTGACAAAGAATTATTTGGTCATAGTGTTTCCTTTAAAACCGTCAATCATGTTGATAGGGTGAAAATGACTCATGCTCACCACTTGTCACTCATGCATAGTACATTTTTTTAGGTAGGAAACAACTCAAAATACATCACAGAGGAAAAATAGGAACCTAAGAGGCCTATCAAATTTTATAAATACCTGTCTTGGGAGATCCATTGTTGGCCCTCGACCAAGTTTTGGGGAAACTTTGGTCAGTTTTGGCCCACTTTTGGACTTCGACACGTTGATCGAAGTAGGAGCGCCCAGGTGGAGTTGAGATCGAAGATCTCACCTACTTTTAGGGTTATGTGGACTCATTAAGGGGGCCTATAGGGTTTTGTAACGGGTTTATGTGATGTTGGCCCATGGGTTCTCCCCGTGTTTAGGCCCTATTGTAAGATTTTGTAAAGTATAAATAAGAGGAATGTATTGTATAAGTAGGGGAGAGTCCCAAGTTCTTTGTGTGAAGGAATGTGATCTAGATCTTGGGGGCTAAGATCTGGATGGCTTGAATGCCGAGAGAGGATGAGCTTAGAAATGTCAATATTGCATAAAAATAAGCATGGAGAAAAACAACATGTAAATGAAGTACTCGAGAGGTGAGACTCAAAGAAGAGTCTCACCTCTAAAACTAACCACTAGTAAATCACTCAGAGCTAATGAATCTCACAATGAACAATAGAAAATATGAGAGAAGCCAAAATGAGTAACTTTATATAATGAGAAGGCTTTCTAGGCCTTTATATATCATTACAAAATGGTCCATTGGACAAAGTAAAAAAGAACTCATTAAATGAGTCTCTATTATTAGTATAATAGATCCAACTACCCAACTAACTAAGTAGTGGAAAATAAAACCCAATCCAATAATGGAAAGAGATTATTAAATGTGTCTCTATTATTATAATAATATATCTAACTACACAAATAATTAAGTAGTGGAAAATAAAACCCAATACAATAATGGAGAGGTGAGACTCTCTTTGACCATTAAGGACAACATGTTAGCCCAATTAACTAATGAGGAGGTGGGCATCTCCTTGATCCACATTGACAATATATTAGCTTTATAGCTTTATGAATTTTGTATCTGAATTTAGACCATATACCCCCTTAAAATTCAGATCATTCCTCCCCCCTTAGAAAATGATGGTCCCCATCATTTCACCCAAGCTAAAAAAATAAACCCCATTATCACACCATTATGATTACAATGTGAAAATACCCAATGAAGAGAAAGGTTTTGTGTGTTTGAACCATAACCGTGGGTTTGTGGTTGACCCATAACCTAGTTGACAATAGCATTGTACATGGGTAGAAAAATAAAAATAAAATCCCAAAATTAAAAAAAAATAATATGGGAAAATCGTGACTTTGGGGGTTGTGAACATCCTTCTGCAAATCTATTCATAACTTCTGCTACAGGTGATGAAATCCAATTCCGTCGAAGACCCATTTGAGTTACTGAAGATATATTTCCATCCATATGTGGAAATCCTAGTTTCCTTATCAGGGAGAAAAATAACTTTGAATATGGTGGTGCACACGGCCTCCTTGGGTCAAATACATTATGAGATTAAATCGATGGTATCTCTCAAACCAGGAAGTCAAATGCGATTCCGTGAAATGCTCATTTGAGAGATTGAGGAAATATTTCCATGCATATGTGAAAATCCTTCTGTAGTTTCCTGAGAAGGGAGAAAATGACCATTAAATATGGTGGTATGCACGGCCTCCTTGGGTCAAATACATGCCGAGATTAAATCAATGATATCTCTCAAACTAGGAATCCAAATGCGATTCTGTGAAATACTCATTTGATATCTTGAAGAGATATTTCCAGAAATATGTGAAACTCTTTTTGTAGTTTCCTGAGAAGGGATAAAAATACCATTGAATATGATGATACGTTCGGCCTCCTTGGGTCAAATACATGCTGAAATTCAATCGATGATATCTCTCAAACTAGAAATCCAAATGAGATTCTGTGAAATACCCATTTGAGATATTGAAGAGATATTTCCAATGAGATATGGAAGATCCTTTGCAATTCTCTGTATAGGTCACAACACATATTTGAAGTTGGCTGAGTGTAGAGGGCCACAAAGGATGTCAAGGGTTTGTAGAGAAACATGGGCTATTGTAGAGGTTGTGGAGCCTCCATGGGCAGCATGGACACCCTGGAAATTTGCTGAAAATATTGCAGACTAATGGATGTAGTGGATATATGTATGGATGTAGTGAATCCATGTATGGATGTAGTGAATCCATGTATGGTTCTCCTTGTAATGGTGAACGAAGATCTGAGGGTTAAAAAAGTTCCTGTAGTGTCTGTGGACCAACTTTGATGCTTACAGTGTATGGCCTGACCAATGGATTCCGATAGCACCAAAAGGAGGTTGGTGATTGCTACAAATGTTTGAATCCAAAACATGCTTCAAACCCTTGTCCTGATGGAGAGTGAACTTGCTCTGATACCATTGATCTGGATCTCGGGGGTTGATATCTGGATGGCTTGAATGTCGAGAGAGGAGGAGCTTATAAATTTCAATCTTGCATAAAAAGAAGCATGGAAAAAAACAACATGTAAATGAAGTACTTGGGAGGTGAGACTCAAAGAAGAGTCTCATCTCTAAAACTAACCACAAGTAAATCACTCATAGATAATGAATCTCACAATGAACAATAGAAAATATGAGAGAATCCAAAATGAGTAACTTGATATTATGAGAAGGCTTGCTAGGTCTTTATATAGAATTACAAAATGGTCCATTGGATAAAGTAAAAAAGATATCATTAAATGAGTCTCTATTATTAGTATAATAGATCCAACTACCCAACTAACTAAGTAGTGGAAAATAAAACCCAATCCAATAATGGAAAGAGCTCATTAAATGTGCCTCTATTATTATAATAATAGATCTAAGTACCCAAATAACTAAGTAGTGGAAAATAAAACCCAATACAATAATGGAGAGGTGAGACTCTCTTTGACCATTATGGACAACATGTTAGCCTAATTAATTAATGAGGAGGTGGGTATCTCCTTGATCCACATTGACAATCTATTAGATTTATAGCTTTATGACTTTTGTATTTGAATTTAGACCATACACCCCCTTAAAATTTAGATCACAATGTATGTGGTCGAAGCTTTGAGCTCAACTGTGATTTTGTAGAAGGCGCTAAGTATTGTGATAAGGATCATGGCTCTGTGCATTTGATCTAGTTTTGGAAGGTAAAGAAGGAGGATCTAGTGCCTAGTGCGCATATCTCCTGTCTGGTGCGAAGTTCAAATCTGTGGCTTAGTGCAAAGGAGTGATTGCATGCAATATTTTGATGAATAATAAAGAGGAGAAGCGGTTTGTGGATGTATGTTATAACCCTAATTTGCACCAAACATGCATTCCTAACAATAGGCCATCTTACTTACTATCTTTGCTAAGCTAATACTGAATAACTCTTCTTAAAAACTAATTTTTTGAAGATGTACGCACATTGCACCACTATTGCCCATGTATGTACACTATCTGCACCACTACTGCCCATGTACATATGCTAGCTGCACCATTACAACCCACGTATACTCACAAAAGTTGAAAAAAATAAAAAGTTGCAAGGGATTCGTTGAGATTACGGGCTATTGTGTGGTTTTCGAACCAATTGACCGCCTATTACCCATCACACAACCGAATAACCATGTTTTTGGCATATAAAAAGAGGTGTTGGGGTATCATTCGAAGGAGAAACATAGCAATAGTGAAACTCTGCCCATTTTTCTTTCCCCCCTTGCCCCAATAATTTGCAGCCACATTGTGAGTTTTGGGCCAGAATTCCTTATTCTTTCCCTTTTCCCTCATCCATAAGCCTATGCCCATTCTCTAGAGAGAAGTATGAGAGAAGAAGGATACATGGAAGAAGTTGGATCTTGGTGAAGAGGAGCCTAGGACTGGGTTCAAGGAGTAGTTGTGGATCTCATTTTGTAAGTGACTTTGTGAGATTAATATAAAGAAGTACTTTTTCCGTCTCACCATATAATGTGTTCAATCTTTATGTTTTATTTACATTTTGTTATGACATCTAACCCACTAATTCATATATGGAATGCATGTTCGTAGTTTCTTGTTTGTCTTTTGGTGAATGTAGGTCGGCCTTGGGAGGAGATTTGCAGTCGAGAAGTGACAAATGCATAGGGATCGACACTGGATGGAGAGTTTAAGGTAAGACTACTTGATCCCTATACTTTGTACTTTGTATTTTATGCATGAATTTGGGGTGTTGTCGGTATAGTTGTTAAAAGTAGGAGACTTTAGATGGTTAGATCTGCCTACACTTTAGAACCCTAGTGTAGTCCATAGGGGGGTTTTCCCACTATATTAGAATTGACAACCATACTGGGGAGCCTCTAGGGATTTTTGGGGATCTTTTTGGGTGTTTTAATTGGTTTAATTACCTCTTTGAGTTCTCTATAAGTTACTGTGTCTTTAAGGGATTCTGGTCTACCATACCAGTATTCCCTCCCTTGTTCCTTTGACTGTTGTTTTATTCTTTTTAGAAGTTACAGACGTGTACACGGCCTGGAAAAGGTCTGCCTGCGTACATACACGCCCTACCTTTGGACAACCCGCATACATACACAGGCTGCTTAAGTGTCAGTAGCGTGCCTGTGTCAGGAAGCCTTTTGTTAAGGAGAGGTAGTCATCCTCTCCCTTGATTGAAGTCTGACTTCTCATGGGTTTCTTGATTTAGTCCTGGTCTTTGTAGTTACAGTCTTTGAGCCTAGGTTTGACGTCAATTTCTTTATCGTTTAATGATTGCTTGTGTTTTCGTTGAAAGGGTTTTTTGATGAGTCTGTGAGTTTTTTCTGTCTCAGCCTTAGTGGTTCTTTTAGTGACTCCTTGCGATCCATAATAGACCTTAAGTTAGTTTCTTGGGTCTTGTCTTGTATTTACTTTTCCTTTTTACTTGCTTTAGAAGAAAAGAAAAGAATTCATTTTCAAGTTTCTTATTTTGGAGCATAAAAAAAAAAGTTTTTAGTTTCTTGTTTGGTTAAGTAGTTAGGTTAGTTGTTTTTTTAGGAAGAAGAGTGCTTTCTTAAGTTATTTACTGAATACTTAGGACTTTAAGTAGCTCACAGTCAAGCAAAATTTAGTTTTGAGTTTTTTCTTTTAAAATATCTTGGAGAGAAAAGTTAGTTAGAAAAGTTGGTTAAAGAGTGTTCAATTTGCAAATCTTTGTTTGTTGAAAAATAATTAATTTTGTTTCCAACATTTTTTCTTCTCTTTCATCTCTTAACAAACATCACCAGTTTCATTTCCGTTCCTTTGAATTAAGACAAACCACTTAAAATCAACTCTTAATTAAAATTTATTAGACTTTGTGTTTGTAGGGTCCATTAATTAGATTAGGCTAGAGCCTTGATTTAGGTTGGAGAGGAAACTCTTCAAGGTTATAAAACAAACATAGGAGTCTGTGCTATGGAGTGAAAAATTCCAGTAACATGGAAATTATCCAGGACCCCCCTCTAACACAGGGGCTAAACACAAGGTCGCATGTGGAAAGGTATCGAAGATAACCCCTCCAAAGCTGGACCAATCGTAGCGGAGGAACACATATAGAGGATTTATCTTGGGATTACATTGATCACATTTTCCACAGAGCTTCATGGGTCTTGAATTCGTTTGAGGTCCTCAGTCGTCTTCTAGAAAACTTTCTTTTGATACCCCTAATAGGTTTCGGCCTTGATACCCTGCTCATTGCGGTCCACCTAAATGTCGACTATACCCACCTGGTAGTTTTTTACGAGCTGGAAACCTAGTTGCCTTTACTTTAGGGACTTACGTAGGTGACTGCTGGGGTATACTACGGTACCTAGGGCAGACATCGGGCCACACTTTATAGAGTATACCCGGAGGGTGCTTCCATATTCAAGTTTCAATTGCACCGATAAGTTTCTCTAGTGTTGGGTAGTGTAACTATTCTTCCAACTAGTTGTAGTGGTTTGATTGATTTATCTCTAGGAAGTTTTCTAGTGTGTGTTTTGGTGTTCAACGTTAGAAATCCCTAGTGTGTCATTGATATTGTCCCACATTGGAAGATCAAGAGCTTCGTTGGTTGCGAAGGCTCTTAGGCCTGTCACCGGTTAACTTGGATCCACCATCGCCACCACAAAGGCGAAGACTAGAAAAAAAAGGGTCTTTTGAGGTGACTGAGCCACAAGAAACTGTACCTGATCCAACTCCGAGAGGAGAACATTCATTTTCGGAGGAACTGACTATTTCTGACCTTGGAGCGGAAGCTCTTGGTCCGTATAACCCTCTAATCACTAACTAGTCAGTGCCACTTTTGATACAACTTTTCCCCCCAAGGGTAACACATCACGAGTACCAAATAGTCTTGCAAGCAGCGATGGAAGAAAATGTTGCTACTTCATCAAGGATTCCTCATACTCCCTCTACAACTGCCACAACTGGGGGCGTTCCACCTCCTAACTCACCTTTGCAAGTCCGGGCCACCATGGTCTCGAGCGCCTCTACCTTGGGCAGTGGTCCGATGCCATCCATGGTGGCGATCACTGTGTTGTTTACGCAGAGTGTGATGGGCCCTCCGTTTTCATATGGGATGCCCAAATTTGACACGAACTCGCTGCTCACCTACTCCACCCTTTAGACCATAGGTCTGGGGGTAGGGAGCTCAAACGCTCCTTTGAAAGGGTCCATGGGGGGAACCTCATCCCCCTATAATGGTTTCCCTTATGATGGGGGTCATATACCTCTGTCGTCCCCTTCACTTGGCGGTACTTCTCAACAACCCGCCTGGCCAAATATGAACTACAACTTGTTCGAAGCAAGTAGTCAAGGACCTTCATCCAGTACCACATCGATGGGTTCTTTTCCATTCTCTTTGTTCAGCGTGTTTGGTAACAACGTATTCTCATCAACTGTCATCTCGACCAGGGGAAACCTTGGTTTTGGATCACAAAATCCTACGCAGGGTACTATTCCTGCACAAAGGGCACACACTTCTCAAGGACCTTGGAATCCGTGGCAGGGATCAGTTCCCTCGTTAGGGATGTTGACCGGGGGAAACCCCTTCCATGGTTAATGAAATCATGGGAAAGGCTCAGGACCTATGCCCATTAGATAAATAGGGGGAAACCCTTTCCATAACCTTTAAAATACTACGTTAGGAGTAATCCCTTCTCAACCCTCAACGTCCTACTATGAGAGTCAGTCAATGATGTCTCAACAAGCATAGCATCCCAATGCCGGCCTAGGCCATGGTTTTTACTAGAACCCAGGCTAACAACCTAAATTTTTCTGGAAACCTGGTGCCAGCCAAATCCCAGGCTCCTATCCTTATGTACATACTCAACAACCTAAGCCACCTTTTCTAGAAACTTTGCATTTTCCAGACTTGTCAAGATTATTGAACAACCCAATTTGTCATGATCCACATTAGAATTCTATGCCGACCAAGTTGCCCTCAGACATTCCACAGTTCGAAGGAAAGCCTAATGAATATCCAGGTTATCACGTGACTACCTTTCACTTATGGTGCTTGTCCAACTCTTTGAGAGACGACTACGTCCAATTGCATCTCTTTCAATGCACTCTTATCGAGAGTGCTGCAAAATGGTACATCGAGCTCAACTACTCAATATACTCTACTTTTGGAAAATTGGAAATGGTTTTATTAAACCATTTTCAATTACCTATGAGATACGATTCTGACACCGAACTGCTGGCCAACTTTGAGTAGACAAAGGCTGACCATATCTTTGATCACATCTAAGAATGGCGGCGTCGGAAGAGTTTGATTAAAGTACCAGTTCCACCAACATTCCTGCTAGAATGGTTCCTTAAGTCTTTGGTACCCCAACTATCCAAGGATGTAGCAACGTCGGGGGTCTTTTAAGAGAAAGAAGCGATAATGAGAGCTCAACAACTAGAGTTGATTTATTCTCAATCTGGTTTTCTTTACGATTTTTAACCAAATGCACCACGGTCTATTCTTGATAAGACCAAACATAAGTCTGGACCACATGCTAACGACATTGTTGGTTCAGCACAAGCAAAGCCCACTGATCCGCTATCAAACCAATTGCAAAATTTGTGGATACAACAGATAGTGGCCAGCCAAACCTCTAGTTTGGCTGCTCCCCCTACTCAGACGTCGGATGTACACAACGTGCAATTGACGAACCCAAAGGCCAACTAGTAGGCTGAAGGGAAGAAAAAACAATGAAATAAGAGTAAGGGGGATAAGAAACCCACCAACAATGTTGGTGGGGGAAACACAGAGAGAAAGAAGTTGAAGTGTTTGTGAAAAAGTTGCACGAAAGACCACCCGACTCACCTGTGCCCTCGACTTGCGGAGGCCCAAACGTTATTGGTAAAACAACAACCTGCAGTGTTAACGAACCCATTTCCTCATGGGAAAAATTTAACTCAAGCCTCTGTGAATCTGGATGGGGGCAGTTAGGGACCCCCTTCATCGTCTAGCAATCCCTTGACTTCAAATGTCTATATGTTGAATGTGATGCTCATATAGCTACTAGGACACATGAATATGGAATCCCAAACACTTTTGAGAAGGGTAAAGAGGTTGAGAACCCATATGTTCCTCTCCAGATTGAGACAATGATGGGGGAGACAATGAAAAGCATCCTGAAAGGGGCGTTTAAAAAGGCTTCACACAATCCAAATGCGAGGGTTGCCCAGAATTATTCTGTGGTGGAGGATTTGTCACAAACCCCTTGCACAATGTTTTCTTTGGAGGTCCTTTAGAGCTTTCCTTCGCAGAGAAAGGCTCTGCTAGCTGCCTTAGGATCTGCTGAGACATGTAATATGGGAATTATCGTGCTTGATATGACCAACCTAAAGCCTCATCTCCCATACCATGTCGTGTTTTAGATAGTAGTGTCTCATCCCAAAAAATATTTTACTCGGAATATTTTCCGCACAGTGGTTGATGAGGGTGACTCAACATGCGTGATGTCATTGGCATGTTGGAAGGCTATGGGCCAACCTGTTCTGTCTCCATCATCTACTCTTCTTATAGATTTCGATGGTCGTTCGTTCAGACCACATGGAATCATTCCTTCTTTCCCCATGCAGTTAGGAGGGAAGACCGTGTGTGTTGAAGTTGAAGTGGTCGATGCACCTCTTGACTACAACCTCCTGTTAGGAAGGAGTTGGACATATTCCATGCATGCCATGGTCACCACAGGTTTTCGACTCTTGATGTTTCCGCATGAGGGTTGAATCGTGATCATTGATCAATTGTCTTTCTCTAGGCCTGATCGTCCATCAGGGGTATCCACAGTCCCGATGATTGATAACCCATAACCTGATGTCGTCAACATAGGGGTTGGTTTGTGCCCACCTCTCATGGGTAATTGATTACCCACCTCCTTCCGACGATGTCAAGATGATATTGGTTGTTCCCGACTAGCCTGAGGCTGAAATATTTTCAGTGTCGTCATTCCGTATGACTTACTTTAACGATCCATAGATTATTCCTTCCCCATAAACCATGATGGAAGGGATAGGGAACGATGGTATGTCCATTCCCTTTTCCGTGACAAAAATTGCGTACTCCATAGTCCAACAAGCTTCAGTCGACCCCAATCCGACTCCTGCACCAGAGTTAGATCCAATTCTTGAGCCTTCCTGGGCTTAAGGTTCCCTTGCCACCATCGATTATTTAGACTTGGTATTGCCCTTTGATGAGGTTATTTTAGAGGCATTGACCGGTCCGGATAGACCCTGGGATGATCTCCATCACAGATCATATTTCCTCTTAGAGTTAGAAAGAATAGAGGCAAGAAAATTTGTGTTGACTATTACTGGAGATAGGTCTTGTCCTATTAATCCTATGGTTACACATGCAGTTTATGCCGAGGGTAATATGGAAACCATCGCTAAAACGATACCTATTGATATATACAGAACCCCTGGCATCATAAAGGATGTCTTCGTCGAGGTGGACTTCTCCCCTGAGGAGATGCCAGGCATTGACCCATGAGTTGTCGAGCATGACAAATCTTTGTTGTCTTTCAAGATCGATTTGAAATTTGAAAGCAACATCTGGTGAGACTACATTTGTGCTTTTCGATCTCGTCCAGATTAATTGAGAAAATTAAATTATGGAGTCTTCTTTAAGCCCTTTTCAGACTCTCTAAACATGAAAAGATTGTCGAGCGATCTTGTTGTCCTTCATGTTCTCCAAACTAAAACTTGAAGGCACGTCTGTTCGACGGTAGTTTACCCCTTTTTCGGTCTAGATGGTCAATTGTATGAACAAAGGTATACTCTAGGAGATTCGGTTTGCTAGAAGAGTATTCTCAGGTATAAGTTTAACCCCTTTTCGGGCCTAAGGGACTAAATTTATGAAAAAGGAACCCCCACGGAGTCCATAGTTAATCTCTTTTCAAACTCCCTAAAATTGTAAAGATCGCTGAGTGAGCTTGTTTCTTCACACTCGTTAAACCAGTCCAGAAGAACATCCATTATGGAGTCCATAGTTAAGCTCTTTTCAGATTCCTTAAAAGTGAAAAGATCGCCGAGTGACCTTGTTCTTTCACACTCGTTAATTGGTTCAGAAAAACATCTACTGGCATGAGTTTACCCCTTTTTCTAGACTGTAGATTAAGGAGGAAAAAGGTACACCTCGGGAAATTTGTCTCGTCGGGAGAGTTCTCTTTAGTAGATTTTATACTTTTTCGGGCTAAGGAGTCTAAATCTAGAAAAAAGGCAGCGAGTCCATAGTTAAGCTCTTTTCAGACTCCTTAAAATTGAAAATATTGTCGAGTGATATTGTCTGTGTCACACTCGTTAAAATGGTTTTGAATAGACGTCTTTTAGGTGCTAGTTTATCCCCTTTTTAATCCGACTAGACTATATTTGAAAAATCTACCACAATGGGGTCTTCTTTTATGATTTTTCAAACTTTCTAAAAATGAAGAACCACCGAGCTTACCTTCTCTAGGCTCATAAAAAATACATTGAAGGGGGTTTCATCGTGTATTTCTAATCATAGTTGCATCTCTGTGTCTTTGGCCTAATTTCGGCTCCATGTTGCTCTCAACTGAACTTTTAAAGCATGCCTTATATGCAAGCCTTGTAGCACTTTGCCTCTGTGATCTGACACCTTGACCCACAGAGGAATTTTCCCTGAGTGTCCTTTTCCTACACATGTCTCATTGCTATGAGAATTAGTTTGTTCCTTGCACTTGGAACTAGTATGCTTGTGACACTCATTCCTCCTTTGTAATGTAACAATATTTTATTCTTTTTCAAGCTTTCAAATATACCCCAAAAAAGAGGAAGGGAAAAGTATTTTCTTTTTATGGCAACACAATGAGTTTCCCTTGGAAAAAGCACATCCTTTCATTTTTCGTCAAGCATTGGGATTTAATATGACCTTAGGAAGCTGTTCTCGTAACATAGAGTTGTGTCCTCCTCCGTTTGGTTATTCTTCCAAACATATGGAGAGTTTGCGTTGCCTCTTGCATCATGAACTTATGCCAATGTCATGCTTCCTGAGTCTCATCATCAGTCGTTCTATTGTCCAAGGAAGTTTTACCCAACTCGAGTTGGACTCTCTGCAGTTTGTCTCTTGACCTCATGCTTGTCCTTCTTTAAAGTCCAATCAATTCCTTGTTCAAATCAATGAAGTTCTCTGCCTGATCATTGAGATTCTCTTGTATGTTTCCTGACGAGCCGTCGAAGACCTCTAGGTAGTGAAGATGTACACTAACATTACACTCCTACCCAAGTTGTGAAGAAATTGAATTTGTTGCTCGAACTCTGAAGACCTCATCTCTAGCCATTAGGCGTTGTTGGCTTCCTGAATATGGATACTATACATGTATATATTTGATTTTGAGATGTATATCCGTTGTGTATTGCTCGCAGATACACTTTATATAGTTATACGACATATATCTGTAGTGTATTTGATTGGAAACCATGATTTATTTCATCCCGAGCATTGGTATGCCCGCCTCGGTGAGACAATTGTTATTTTACAGATGACACCTCCCGAACTCTGGTCTCGGGCTCACTCGCTTCGTACGTTGGTAAATATTTGTAATTTATTTAGGCCATTAGATGCTCTTATGACCTCACACATTAGGGGGTATCTGTTATAACCTTAATTTTCACTAGACATGCATACCTAGCAGCATGCCATCTTACTTACTATCTTTGCCAAGACAATACTAAATAACTCTTCTTAAAAACTAAATTTTTGAAGATGTACGCGCCCTGCACCACTACTACCCATGTATGTATGCTAGCTGCACCAATACTGCCCATGTATGTATGCTAGCTGCACCATTACAACACATGTATACTCACAAAAGTTGCAAAAAATAAAAAGTTGCAAGGGATTCATTGAGATTATGGGCTATTGGGTGGTTTCCGAACCAATTGACCGCCTATAGCCCGTCACCCAACTAAATAACCATATTTTTGTCATATAAAAAGAGGTTTTGGGGTCTCATTCTAAGGATAAACATAACAACAATGAAACTCTACCCATTTTTCTTTCCCCCCTTGCCCCAAGAATTTGCAGCCACATTATGAGTTTTGAGCCAGAATTCCTTATTCTTGGCCTTTTCCCTCATCCATAAGCCCATGCCCATTCTCTAGAGAGAAGTATGAGAGAAGAAGGATACATGGAAGCAGTTGGAGCTTGGTGAAGAGGATCCCAGGACTGGGTTCGAGGAGCAGTCGCCGATCTCATTTTGTAAGTGACTTTGTGAGAATAATATAAAGAAGTACTTTTTCCATCCCGCCATATGATGTGTTCAATCTTTATGCTCGATTTACATTTTGTTATGACATCTAACCCACTAATTCATATATAGAATGCATTTTCATAGTTTCTTGTTTGTCTTTTGGTGAATGCAGGCCATCCTTGGGAGCAGATTTGTAGTCGAGAAGCGATCGAATGCATAGGGATCGACACTAGACGCAGAGTTTAAGGTAAGACTATCAGATCCCTACACTTTGTACTTTGTATTTTATGCATGAATGTGGGGTGTTGTCGAGATAGTTGTTAAAAGTAGGAGACTTTAGATGGTTAGCTATGTCTACACTTTAGAACCTTAGTTTAGTCCGTAGGGGGGTTTTCCCACTATAGCAACGTATCCCCACCATGGGGTGAACCACGTATATCTGGTGTCTCATGGTTTTCTTTGTGCAGTGTCTTTTCTGTTAGGCATTTTCTTAGTGCTTTGGTTATGATATATAATGAATATGTATGTTGTTGCTTAAGTATTTTACTGATGATTAAGGGTAAATAAATGCTAGATTTAATTCACAGTGCTAAGTGTTGAATGCTCAGGGTACATAATTACTTGTGGTTACTGCGCTTATCTATCTTCTATTATGATCTGTAGTGTTAATTAGGTTAAGAAACTAATGCATGTTCACTTCCTAAGTGTTAAAAAAATATTCTATGAAGTTCTCTTATCACAGATTCATGTCCCAAATTGGTTACAAACACTTGCATTCTGTAACCTCCACTGCTTCTACCTCGGGTGTGACTTCTCCTGCTTTATAGGTGTTGTTGAAAGGGCTGGTAGTTGGGGTTTTTTTGGTGTGTTGTTAAGCATTGAACCCTGGGTCTGCCCTAGTGCCAACAAGTGGTTCCATTGCCAGGACCTAAAACTGTGATTGCTCAGAACTGAAGTAAAGAAAAAGAGAAGCTTTGTGCATAGATCTGCTGCTGAAGTGCACAATACTCTACTTGACTTGCAAAGCTTTGTGCTAATAAAGTAAGCTATTTTGAAGAAAAGAGGTAAGATTATAAAAGAAGCAAGCTTTGTGATTTGGAAAAAGAAAGATAAGTGCCATGTTTTGTTTTGAAAGCATGAACTTAAGTATGTTTAATAGATTATGTCCTAGTTTGAAGGCTAGGGTGAAGTTGAAAGAAAGAGTTGTTTTGAGTAAATTTAATGGAAATGAAGAAAGATATGTTATTCCTATGCATATAAAGAGCTTTTGGACTAATACATGGATGCAGGAACCTAGAAAGAATTGTTGCAGATTCTAGGTCCAACACTATGATCCTAGGGGAAGTGTGCAGTACATAAAATATTGGAGAACATTTAAGAGAAAAAGAGGATTGCTTTGTGTTATAATTGCATAAGAACGATACATATTTCTAAGGAATTCCCTGGGGTAGGCCCTATTTGTCTTTGTTGTAAGATTGTAGGTCATGAGGTTGAGGATTGTCCAAGGATTATTGCTAAAGTTGAAAGGATGGGCATAAGACACGAAAATTTTGAAAAGAGTCAAGAGACTAAGAGTATGTTAGAAAGTCATAAAGAGAAAAGGTCAGAGGAAGTTCACACTACATTATTACAATTGAAAGAAACGATGAATGTTCATAAAGATGCCAGTTTATGAGAAATCCTGAAAGGAAAACAATGCATAAGTATAAGAATAAAAGACTTCGACATAGATTGTATAGTCCTGGATGAAGAAACACAAGTGAATATTATGACGGAAGAAACTTGGGAAGTTTTGGGAAAGCCTACCGTGGTATCTTCTGTAGAAAGGATAGGCTTGTTTAAGGGAAATATGATAAATTGATGTGGAAGAATAACTACTATACCTGTTGATGTTCATGGAACCTTGAACGGAGAAGAATTTGAAGTCATTAGGTTTGTTGAGGACAACGCCCCTTTCCCACTTTTGCTAGGTAAGACTTGGATAGAGAAGGATCGGATTAGAAGGAAAGTAGAGGAAGAATCTAGAGAAAATAAAAAGCAATAATTAAGGGATTTCATAGCCAGGAAAATAGACCGACTAAGAGAAGAATGAGAGGATAAGTCGAAGCAACAAAGAAAAGTAACAATGGAGGATGGACATAAAGAAAAATAATTATCTACCAAGGTTGAAAGAATGCAAGAAGTCTTGAAGGACCTATCTATCCAAGAGAGAAGTGTGCCCACTCAGGAAGTGTTAAGAAAAGGGATATTAACTTCAGGACCTTTGAGGGTACCTCAACAATGCGAAGCCAGTACGCTAGGGGAAGATAGGAATGAAAATGGAAAGAGGGTTCCAGAAATAGTTAAAGTGACTCAAATCATAGGAAAGAAGGCAAGGAAGCTCAATAAAGAGAAGGCTAAGTTGGAAAAGCTACAAGAAGTTACATAAACCAAATGGAAGACTTCGCAGACTGGAACCTCGTAGGAGGTAGGTTCACAGAATTTGAACCTCACCGGAATAGCAGGTCTGTGCAGATTTGGACTTCGCCCCGTTGAAGTTATATGACCGTTGGAGGCACCCTGACCATTAGAATGACACTCTAGAACAGTTAGGAAACACATTTATGGGTTTATGGGCTACTTTTAGATGTTGAGACTGTACCATAATGACTGGATTTACATTAATGGAAGCATTTTCCTATCCATTGGAAGATCTATCACGACTGCCCCACTTATTTAACTCATTGGTCATTGTGCTAGGACCACTTTTTTCCACCCATGACTGACTGGGCTAAGAAAAGAATTGTTCAAGTGTCGAACTTTTCTGCTAGTCGTTATCTGGAAGTATACCCCACCTATCTATTTGTTTACCCGTTGTCTGTTAAAAGATAGAATTTTGGGCGAACATAGTGAACTTGAGAAGTTTGTCGAGGAATTTCTTAGGAAACTCATGGCTGAAAGACCTATATCTGAAGGTATTCAAGCATCGTCAACTAGGGGACTACATGCTTCCCCTTCGACCAAACGTTGTTCCACCCGCATCAACCCTGTAATTGAATAGAGAAGTAAGCACTGCGGTGATTTGTCTAACACGAAGTAGATCCTGTCGATTCTACCTAAGTATATCCTACCTCTGTCCGACACTGTTAACCATGAAAATATCCCTCATGATTTTGAGTACCCCGTGTTCATTGCGTACATTCCGAAAGGAATTCACATAGTAGGAAGTCAGTTAGAGAAGATCCCGTTGTTGAAGCATAATGAATTCAACTTAGGAGACCAAAAGAACTACACCATGCTCACTCCTCACTGTTACTTGATGAAGACAACTGGAAAGAAACCTCACCTTGTCCCGCAACCATGGATTAATGGGTTGGTGTAGTCAACCGTGTTCAACGTAATGAATATTCCCTATTTTGGCCACCACCATAAGGTTAATGCTTGCGTTAAACTCCTTCTATCATGCTATCATGGTAGATACCTATGGCTTGAGAGAAGAATTAATGTGGATCTGGCACTAATCCATTAGATCACAGGTTTAAGTTTGAAGGGTCCTGACCCACAACATTTCTATCCAGGGAAGACCTCAGATTGCTCATTAGCACAACACATCAAAGAAGCACCTGGAGAGGTAGAAAAAGGGAAGTGAGGTTACAAGGTAGCCTCTATACAGGATGGCGCAGTGTGCCTTTCTTGTCAATTATTAGCTAGAAAGCTAGTGAGGAAGAACCGCCCCACATAGGTCATCGGGTTCATGGTGGACCTCGCAGGAAAGTGTGTTGAGGGCATGCAAATGAACTGGGTGAACTACCTCGTCAATGAGCTAGAAAAGAATTTCTGTGAAGCCCAGGACTTGGGATATGAATTTCAATACAGCTAGTTGATCATTTTGATCACATTTGTCGATCGAAAAATGACTGAAAGAGATACTTTCCTAGAGATCAAACCTACGGAACCCTTGGCTACTCAATTTTCCACCTTATTGTATACCAATGATATGATGAAGCAGTGACAGACTAATTCTCTATTTCATAGGTATTATCATTAGTTGAAACTCGCCATTGAAGCATTCCCACATATGACACCATGTACTCTGCATCAGTACCGGCCCATAGCGAAGTTCTGCACTGGTCCCCACTTCATTTACATCACCTCACAAAGAGATGAGCACCAGGAAATCTTGTTGTCGTACTAAAATCTCTCATATGAAGACACGGAACAAATCATAAGGGAATGGCCCAAATAATTTCTTGTACCTATCGTCGATGCAGAGTTATCGAACACTCATACCATAGGAATCTTGATGGTCATGTGAGTTTAACATGTCAGAAAATCCAGTGGGATGAAGAAGAAGAAAAAGCAAGTTGAATTCCATGACATAGAGAGGGACAAAGAGGACAAAGAGAAAAATTCTGGAGATAATGGGTTTGGCTCGTTAGAAGGAGGAGCAGACGAAGCAGAATGATAGGGAAGAGGAGAAGACGAAGCAGAAGGATAGGGATGAGGAGATGAAGGAGAAGAAGAGAAAGGAGGAGGTGAAGCTACCACCCCTCCACCTGAAGATCCCCCTATTGGGAGAGTGAAACCACAGAAGAGGAATTTT
>JZKD02S2384694.1:125807-144273 GCA_000966675.3 Picea glauca
AAAAAAACCCTAACATAATCTCTACCGTTAGATCTGCGAACTTATAATGAACGGTCCAGATTTACAATGAAATTACAATATACATTTACAAGGCAATTTTTCCTTTGGGGGCTTCACCCCTAAACCCTCGTTGGGGGCTCGCTTGCCCCCAAACCCCCCAGCCGGGGGGATAGCCCCCTCGGACCCCGCAAAGGGGGTACCCCCCCTCTGCACTCCCCCGCGTGGAAGAGTGTACATACTTCTAGGGTGTAAATACTTCATGGGGTATAAACACGGCTGAAAGTAAAAGACCTCTGAATCAGGAATATAATCAGGCTCCACAACCAACATTTCTTTGTGTAGTGTCTTTTCTGTTATGCATTTGCTTGGTTCTTTGGTTATGATCTATAATGAATATGTATGTTGTTGCTTAAGTATTTTACTTATGATTAAGGGTAAATAAATGCTAGATTTAATTCATAGTGCTAAGTGTTGAATGCTCAGGGTACATAATTACTTGTGGTTACTTCTCTTATCTATCTTCTATTATGATCCGCGGTGTTAATTAGGCTAATAAATTAATGCATCTTCACTTCCTAAGCATTAGCAAAATATTCTATGAAGTTCTCTTATAACATATTCATGTCCCAACTTGGTTACAAACACCTGCATCCTATAACCCCTCCTGCTTCTACCTTGGGTGAGAATTCACCTGCTTCACAGGTGTTTCTAAAAGGGCCAACAGTCGGGGTTTTGTTAGTGCGTTGTTAAGCGTTGAACCCTGGGTCCGCCCCTATGCCAAAATCCATTAGAAAGTAATTGGAAAACAATGTGATACTCCCCACATGTAGTTGGAATCTTGTATTGGGATTTTTAGTTGAGAGTCTTTCTTGGCCCATAGTTTAGTAGGACTTGATGCTCAATTGAATACAAAGGTCAAGGACTTTTCCTAAAGGAAATAAAACCGACAAGAGATGAGGATTGGAAAACCACCTTTCCATTGGTAACATTCATTTGTATTTTTCTTCTTTTGGTTAATAGATATTTGTTTCTCCCCCATCCCTTAATCTATCATTTCTTATGCTTATTTGATTTTGTTTCATGTATTTGCATACCAATAGAAATTGCTATGAATATTTGGGGTTTCTTTCATTTATATGCAAGCTAGTTTTTCACTAATATTGGTTTGTTAATTATGAAGGGGACAATACATTTCAAACCACCATTTTTCTATTATTGTAGGTGACAACCAACTTACAATTAATAAGAACACACTTGTGCAAACATAACAGATAACCCCCCCCCCCCAAAAAAAAAAANNNNTTCCAAGAAAATGATTAAGGAAATATCCCAATCTTATGTTTTACATTGTTATGAATAAAAAAGGTACCCAATCAAGAAAATATTCCTAAAGGTTTGGATAAAATAGTTGGGAAACAATTTACCTTTTTTTCATTTTTATTTTGAGATCCTATACAAGAAGGGAAATGAAAATCAAGGTTCATAGAGAATTTCCAGGAAAGAAGGGGGATATACTATAGTAATCTCAAATAAGGTGGTATCCATAAGTGCAACTTGAGTGTTTAATTAATGTAAGTAAAGAACCTATGAATAAAATAATCAAGAAAGTAAAAATCAACAAACTCAATACATTCTTGGGTAAATGCCATACTTCGGTACAATGGAACACTATCAATTGAACCAAAAGGTATGTTAAAAGTTAAAATAGATCCCTTGGTTCAAGAGATGTTAATGAAGACCTTATCAAGTGGTGATTCGGTGAAACTTACCTAAAAATATAATGGATAATTTAGATCAAGGAAACTCATCTTAATAATGGTTCAAGGTCGAAGCATTTTTGGTGGGTATGACTTGTAATATACCACTAAATAGAATTTATATTCATATACTAGGATAATTACACATAATTAATAAACATTTATAAATGGAAAACTCCATATTAAGCATCACATCTCATAGCACTATTTCTATAAATAGGAGATTCATACATTGTTGTATATGGCCACTTATGGATTAATAACATATACTTAAAATAATTATGTATGTTTGTGATTGATTCATTTCAGAACCACATTACCACACAAATGTCTTGGAAAATACTCACCACAAAACGTCTTGCATCACATGCATATTATCCTCAAGTTGATGCGAATATTTAGATGTAAGTTATTGGCATAATCAATGGAATGGAATGAATACAATAGAATCAATCGTGGAGTGATAACATTTCTAGTAGATTCAATGATGATAACATTCCTAGTAGATTCAATGATAATGACATGTAAACAATTAACAACTAGGAAACTTGCATAAATAAATGTATAAATTAACTAAAAGAATAAACACATATACGAAACACTAACAAAGAATTATATCACAATGATACCGAGGATTATAGGGGTGAAAACTCTCCAAAGTGGTAAAAAACTTCATCATTAAACTTGCATTATAGTCTAGCGTTTCACAAAACATACAAAGGAATACATTTATAACACGCAACTAAAACAACTAGTCCTAAATTAGAGGGGATACAAAGATATACTATCCTTGTAACTCTCTCAAATTAGTCTCAAATATCCACTTGTTCTCGTGAAAAATAAACATTATGTAACACCCTAGTTTTTGATACCTATGAACTAGAATATATTATGTAAATATGACTTAGGCTCTGGAGTTGGTAAAGTTGGAAAGGGGCCAAAGTGCTTAGAAATGTAATACTTCTATATATATTAATAAAATACACCGTTGGCTGCAAAATGGACAAGGACAAAAGAGATAGGGGGGATATGATTCCACGAGAGAGGGAGCTTAATGAGCTCAATCTTTTATTATATTTTATTTACCCATAATTGATTTTATGGAGAAAAGTGGTTACATGAGCTTCTTGGATAGGCCATGTAGTTATTGATTTCATGTAATTATATAAACCACTCTTTGTACTGTTTGAGGGTTCATATTCCTTTCACTCTTTCATTTTGGGGGTTCACTTGCTCTTCTCAATTCACTCTTACACTCTTCTCACTCTTTCATTCTTGGCTTCTCATTCTTTCTAATTCATGTGCTCTTGGTCTAAGCATGGAAACAAATGGCTGGAAGAGGAGGTCCATTGATAGATGGTTGTAATAAATTACTAATCATTCCAGGTGGGAATGGATGCCTATGTGCATGAGATTAATGGTAGTTTTGAATGAATTGCTCTCAACTGATAATCCTTGGAGTTTCCAACATGGATATTTCCTGACTAGTAGCACTGGATCCCTGGAGAGAAATGGAACATCTTGAGGGACTACATGGCAGAGAAAGGGGTTCATTTATTTGGGTTGTGAAAGATGAAGGGGGAAGAGAGATGGAAATTAGGATTTTTGTGTGGTTGGAAAAAATTGAGAGCTTATTATCCAATTGCTATGTGTTTTCGATTTGGCCTAGGACCCGTCCTTGTGGATTCATAGCCTTGGCTTGGGGATGACATGATGTTGAGAATTGGAACAACAATGTCTATGGTTGGGAGGAAAGTCCTTGGTCTACAACCAATTGGTGACTGTTTACTTGAAAAGATAAGTATTCCCTGTGTTTTATGTATAATGTATATTCCACTTTGTATATTTATCTATGAGATGTAATTTCATGTGCATGCTTGTTGGTTATTTTTGTGCATGGCACGTCACTCCTATATTTTATGTTGTAGCATGAATCTTGATTATTGCATATGTGGTCATTGCATTATTTCATGCCTGATTTCGAATTAATTGTTACCCGAATTTGAGATCATTTAAAGAAGTGTGTTCTTGAATAGCATTCTCGACCTGTTGTTGGCTGGGTATGTTACAAATTGGTATCAGATATTTTGGTTGAAACACTGGATTGGTATGAGACATAACTATTGGACATGGTATTATGGTGTTAGCATTGATGTCAAAAAGATCAATATGGTATTGTCATTAAGAAAGAATATGTCTTTGAGATCCTAAGCTCAAGAGAGATAGCGTATTAGGTTGTATAGAATTAGAGCGCACAATGTTAATACCTTTGGAAAGGTCAAAGGAAAGCTCAGGAAAAGGATCACCTTAAGGAAGTGATATTGGGATCGAATTCCCAAGATATCAACTATAGAAACACCTTCAGAACTATGAGGAAACTCTGTTATAGTCAGGAGATATGACAATCGTCGATCGCTGACCTAAGGCACACATCAATGATCGTGGTTCAGTTGGAATCCAAGTGTAAAGAAAAAGGAGTATCAGAGGAATCAAACCTCTAAAGGACATTGTTTCTAGGTCAATAAAGCTTCGGGAGAAGGTGGATAAATGAGATCCGTCAGATCTAGTTGAGAAATTTCGGGTATAACCAAAGTTGTTAGATTGAACCATTAAAACCTCAACCATTCGACTGTGTTGATGAGTTCAGTGGTCATTCGTAGGTTGTCAGATCAAGGAGGAACTTTGAGTGAATTCTTGACCTTCCGATTGAGTATAGTGGAAGGATAGGGTAAGCCAAATATCCCGGAGTCCCGAAGTAACGAAATCACGTAGACCATTGATCTGAGATCCCTTCGAGACTTTTCTCAAATGTTATATCAAGCAGTGGAAGGATGGCATAAGCACTTCAGTAGGTATAAATCTGAGGGAGTTGAACAACTTGAGAGTTGTAATATCCCAGAGAAATGAAATCATGCAGACCATCGATCTAAGATCCCTTTGGGACTTTTCTCAACCATTATATCAAGCAATGGAAGGATGGTGTAAACACTTCGACAGGTATAACTCCAGGGGAGTTGAACAACTTGAGAGTTGTAATATCCTGGAGTCTCGGAGTGCCGAAGCCCCAAAATAAATAAGGACCTTCCATCTCAACACCTAAGTAAATCATGATTGTTGATTTCGTTGAAGCCTCCACATGAGCCATGATTGTCCATCCATTTGATCTATTAGTGGAGATAATATAAGTACTTCGAAAAAGTGTACTTGGTGAAGTATTACTCCAAAATAATGCGAGAATGCTGAAGTCCAAAGTATCTGGTTCCAACAATGGTCTCATGATAAGGTAAAGGAGTTGATTAGAGGTGCGAAGGGCCTATAAGTAAACATGCTTGCGTACATTTTCGAATGAGGTCCTATGTAGAAAAATAAAGAGAAAAGCGCTAAAGGAGCATCACTTAGAGGGGATAAGCCTATGGTTTTGAGCCCGCGGTCACAAGGGAAGTGGATTGAAGGAAGCGCCTATGAAAAATTCGAATTATGTACTAGTTTAAAGGTCCCGTGGAATAATTTGACAAGTTTGGCACACAACCATTCCATTGCCGCTACAAGATCTTGTTTGCACAAAAAGGGTGAAAGTGATTTTTTCAGGAAGCCATAACTTTCAACTTAGAGTTCAGATTGGGGCATGGGAATAGTCATTAGAAATATGATTAAGAGGAGAATAACATTGAATTGTTATAATTTGGATAATGATGATATATTTATTCATGAATTGAGCAGAAAAAGGACCTGTAGCATTAATTGACAAATTTTTATGATATGCATATTTCTAAAAAAATTGGTTGCTTGTACATTTTGAAAAATTAGGGGATATACAAATATTAGTTTAGTATAAAAATGTATATTCAAGAAATGGAAGAAGGAGAGGGAGCTTACAATCATGATAAATAGTCCAAAGGATGAAATATTAGTGCGGGTAATGCAAAGACATAATCAAATGGACACATGGGAAGAGGGGAGAAAGAAACATTAATAGAGATTGTGAAAAGCCTAGGAATAGAAGTATAGAGCTACAAAGAAGACAATGAAAGGATGACAAGAGAATAAAATTAGATAAATTATCAAGTGATGCAAAGATTGCATATGTTGGCTGAGGCAACAAAGAGATACATGGCAAGCATTGGAAAATGGATAAAGAACTCAAGAATAATGAAACTAAGGAAATATTATTCAGTTGCTAATGAATCTGAATGAATTGCAAGGCACAATTGAAAGAATCCTCACATAGGACATGAAGCTAGAAGGTGAAGAATGTAATTAATGGGGCATAGAAAGGAAAAGTAAGACTCCATATCCTTGAAGGTAGAAATGTGTAGATAGTTATAATCTTGATGTGAAAGAGAATAAGGAGATTAAGAGGTGATGTGTGAATCATATCTATGTGCCAAGAACATGAGTGCATGAGAAGGATTTTCTAGCTATGACTTAGCTACTTGTCTAAAATTAATCATATAAATAAATCCACTTCTGATATCATAGTTCATAGTGGAAGTAGGATATCAATGCAGAGAAATTAGAGATAGAATAATGAAGGTTCTTTCACTTGAAAAATGTCATTGAACGAAATAGACTTCCATTGGGAATATGATTGAGTGAGAAAAGTAGGAATTGTTAAATTGAAGTAATCCAATGGACAAATAGAAGTAATAGAAGGGATTTGGAATGATTATGGGTCAGTTTATTCAAGGATGGTGTGGTAGCAAAGTTATGGAATATTGTGCGATGCCTCATTTCAAGGTGTTGGAATGTTCCATAAAGGAAAATTTTGGGTATGAATGCCTAAGAGAAGTTGCTACAAATTGAACACATTGGTTGGATTGCATAATGGTCAAGAGGAACTTGGATGGAGATTATTCAGACCAGGGAATATTTGTGAATATGAGAAGAATGGGAGCACACAAGGCAACAAGGATCTGAAGAAATTAAGAGAAAAACATATACAAAATAAATAAATAAACAAATAAGTGAATTAAAATAGAAATGCACTAGAGTGCATGATGCATAAAATGAAGTTAGATGCATTAGTATGCATGCTAACAGTGAATGCTTGGTGCATATGGATGTGTATTTATGCATATGTACATTCTTGGATATGCATATGGCATGCTTGTGGACTTAGAATAGTCTATTATTATGCAATCATGATGTTATGAAAATTTAGTATGACTAATGATGGATTATGTACTCAGGAGAAATGATACAATATGGTTAAATATGTGGATGTTGCTGCTCCTTCTTATGAATTCCATATATGCGAAGACCTATGAGGGTGGTAGTAATGATGATGAAAAGGATGGAGGAGGAAGCCTACAAAATTCTACAAATACCAACTAACCAAGTAACATCAAGTAGGTTGATAACAACCATGAAGGTACGCACTTGATTGCTTCCAATATTGAAGGGGATTGAGGTAAGAATTCCCTCATTTAATTTTTCAATATTTAAATTGATGTATAATAGCCAAAGGCCTAGAGTATGTAAATCTTGTTGATGCTAGAATGCATTTAGATAAATTATCAGTTGCACATGGTGTTATGATTGGTTATGAGATCATGACTAGGTCAAGTTAGGAGATACCTTCTTGTTATAGAAATATACAACCATATAGTTATTCATGTGTGAGACCATGATATGGTTGGATATGGAAGGTATATAGCACTATGTGATTTATCAATGGTATCTACTATATATCTGATGTTTCGACTGCAACCTCTTTGTTGACACTGAGGATCAATTAAGAATTATATTCTTGGTGTTGTGTTTGGGTTGAAAAGGAAGGTATCCAAATAGTCGGAAAATAAGTAGGAAGTGTGTGGATGATGTGTTGAGGCATTGGCCAGACCTTCCAACCCACCGTGGTGGAATGTGTGACATAGTTATGTGGTATTATGTAGTCATTGCAGTGGGTGCATTGTGTAGATGTGTCCATGGGTATTGACACATCGATTGTTATTTTATTAGTTATTATTTGTTGCACTATGAAAATTATGTGGTGCTAAAAATACATAATGATGGATAGTTGCATTAAATTTAATATAAATACTAGCTGAAGGTGATTGAATTGTTGTTTGTTACAATTCCGAGATTGATTTTTGGAGCTGTTGAAAATGTTACAAGTGGTATTACAGGAATTATTGAAAGCATTTTGGTGAATACATGTATATATTATATAACATAGAAATGATTATGCTAACAATTGAAATGATGTGAGTATTTCTAACTCATGAAGTTGAAAACACTTTCGGAGTTGTTAGATATTGCAACAAGAAAAGTTGCAGGTTAAAGTAGTTACATAATGATAAATTATGGAAAATCTCTATCAAGGGAACATAGTGATAAGAATATTGACAGATAGAAGAAACAAAATAATGGCTGATAATACATATGTAGAGAATTATGGGTTCATTCCAATTAATAGTTGGATTAATGGAAGTGATTGAATTGTAGTTGTAAACAATTCTGAGATCACTTTGTGATTTTTTTTTTTTAATTGTTGCCATGAAACTATATATATCTTATACATGAGATATTGATAGTTTGTTTGGCTGAGTGTAAATTGAGGAAATTGAAACAATAATGGTCTTGGATATGGCAGGGATGTAAGCCATATGGAAGACTGCTATCTACAACTGTAGAGACAAACATTATGAGCAAAAAATTCATCCCTTGAAATTTTATTTTCCTGCATAAAATAGATTTTAGAAGTTAATAGTTACAAATTGTTATGATATGCTAACAATTGGTTTGGTTGAATGAAGGTTGAGAAAATTGCAGGAATAATGGTATTTGGGTATGTTATTGATGTAAGCCATAATAAATATTGATTCCTTCTACTGCAAGGGACAAACAAATTATGAGGAGGAAGCTTGTTCTTGGAAAATTTTGTTTTCCTGTATAAAACATATTTGACATTTATGATTGAAAATTGTTATAATGATATCTCATGATGACTATATGTGTATAATACATATGATATGTTGGCTATGGAAGCCAGAATCTCAGGAAAAATAGCACTAGAATAAAATTGAGTTCAATGATGAAGGCATGGAATGAAGAAAGTCCAACGAACTTGTTGTAACTGGAGTTCTTGGAGCTGCAACTCTAAAACATTCCTGGCTGAGTGCACTGGAACTCTGGAGAGAAATGAAACTACCCGAGGGAATGCATGGTAGAGAAAGAGGTTCACTTCTTTGGGTTGTGTAGGGATGATGGGGAATGAGAGCTTGCTAGTTGGAATTTCTGCCATAAATGTAAATTGTAAAATATTTGTGCATGTTTTGGGCTAGAGTGCCTATGTACGCATGTTTCTTTCTAGGCTAGAGTGCCTATGTATATAAGCATTTGGATGGATTTCCTGTCCGAATTAAAGGCTAGAGTGCCTAGAATTGTAAGAACATCAATATGGTGTTGTGCACCGAGGCTAGTGCCAAAAAAGGGGAGGGGGATGTAACACCCCAGTTTTTTATCCCTATGAAATAGAATGTATTATGTAAATATGACTTAGGCTGGTGATATGGTAAAGTTGTAAAGGGGACAAAGTGCCTAGAAATGTAATACTTTTATATATATTAATAAAATACACTGTTGTATGCAAGACGAACAAGGACAAAAGAGATAGGGGGATATGATTCCACAAGAGAGGGGGCTTAAGGGGCTAAGTCTTTTATTATATTTTATTTACCCATAATTTATTTTATGGAGAAAAGTGGTTACATGAGATTCTTGGGGAGGCCATGGAGTTCTTGATTTCATGTAATTATATAAACCACTCTTAGGGTTGTTTGAGGGTTCATATTCCTTTCACTCTTTTATTTTTGGGGGTTCACTTTCTCTTCTCCATTAACTCTTTCATTCTTGGTTCCTCATTCCTGCTAATTTGTGTGCTCTTGATATGAGCATGGAAAAAAATGGCTGGAAGAGGAGATCCATTTCTAGATGGATGTAATAAATTACTGATCATTATAGGTGGGAATAGATGCCTATGGGCATGAGATTGATGGTAATTCTAAATGAATTGTTCGTAGTTGAGAATCCTTGGAGTTTCCAACATGGATATTTCCTAACCAGTAGCACTAGATCCATGGAGATAAATGGAACATCCTAAGGGACTTCATGGTAGAGAAAGGGGTTCATTTCTTTGGGTTGTGTAGGTTGAAGGGGAAAGCGAGATGTAAATTAGGTTTTCCATGTGGTTGGAAAAACTTGAGAGCTTATTAGCCAATTGTCGTGTGTTTTAGATTTTTCCTAGGACCCATCCTTGTGGATTCATAGCCCTGGCTCGGGGGTGACCTACTGTTGATCATTGGAACAACAATGTCCATGGTTGGGAGGAGCACCCTTGGTATGCAACTAGTTGGTGAATGTTTACTTGAAAAGATACATGCTCTCTATGTTTTATGTATAATGTATATTCCGATGTGTATATTTATCTATTAGAAGTAATGTCGTGTGCATTCTTGCTGGTTATTGTCATGCATGGCATGTTGTTTCTTTATTTTATGATGTAGCATGAATCTTGATTATTGCATGTGTGGTTATTGCATTCTCTCATGCTTGATTTCAAATTAATTATTACCAGAATTCAAGATCATTTAAAGAAGTGTGTTCTTTAGCATAGTTCTCAACCTGTTGGTGGATGGGTACATTACACATTATATTTTCAATACTCCCCCATAATGAGTACTTATTGTGAATCTATCACCTTTCATATGTAAATTATTCATTAGTCCCTAATAACAAATTCTCCCCTAGATGTTCAAGACTACTTTCGATGTCATGAGTTGTAAATGACATGGTCACTCTTAACCCAAATTGAGGTTTACAAGTCCACATAGAGCCCACATCTAACACTTTCCTCTTTATCTAAAGTCTTGAAAATTCTATAGCATGTGAATGACCTTCTTATCAGGCCTTCACAATCATTAATAATTTTAGAGATTAACTAGTGTTATTGAGACACTCACTATCTATTGACACATGATGAAACCAATGGTTACACACACCACTATAAGTCTTATAGTTGTATACCCTTTTATAAATTTATTATAACTACATGGACTTACAATGGTGTCTAACACCAATCCTCAAACTCACACATGCAACAATTTGTAACATGAGTTTCTACTAAACTATTTAATAGTATACTTGTTCCACAATGTGCCCTCCTTGCAACCCACAAACACATGATTTTAATGTTGTACAAACTCACGTTCAAGACCATACCATTGTCTATATATATATATATATATATATATATATATATATATATATATATAATGTGGTATATTCATCTCCTAATTGCATTAACATAAGTAACCTTTTACATGACAAGTACCATGGGTGATATGTAATTGATTGACTTATTGTTAAGTTGAAATTTTTTTGTTTTGCTTAAAAAAAAGTAGTTTCATTTATATTTAAACAAAATCACATTCTTCAAATTCCCTTCACCATTGCATGTATTAAAAGGAATCCCATACATAAAAACTATGAAGATTCTTTGGCATTAACAACCCTTCAAATCCACCTAAATAAGACTCCCCTATGATTTAATACATATTATAACTATCAGTTATACAATCCCATAAAAATAAAAAAAACAATATATCCCCCATCCCAATTAGTGAAATTATTTGACTCCCTTCCCAATTCCACCTTAAAATTGATAATGCAAGTCCTTTATGTAGATGATTACCGAAACACCAGTGACTTGTGAGTCATTTTGGGAAGTGCCATCCAAATAGGTCCAAAACCTAGTCTATCAATAATTTCAACAATTACCAAGATCTAAAGATTTTCATTTTTTGTTTGCGTAATTTTTTTTTAAATACTTATTACTTGAGAAGCACATTGAATTGTTGGAACAATGTTTTCTTCAAATAGACTTGCATTTCTTGCAAGACTCAATCCACAAGCTATAATAAGTATGGAAAATATTTTTAGTTCCTAATTTCATTGTTCTTACACTAGACCCTTAAACATTCCTTAATTGAATGTCCCCTCCAAACATCCTTAATACCTAAAATAGCCTCCACTTATTTCAAAACTTGAATAATATAAACACATTATTGATGGTATGTTATTGGATAAATCCATAAGTGCGGACACAAACCGATCTCCCTAGATCCACCTGGATCTAGAACAAAGCAAGATAGAATGATACTCTTTCCCTAGATTTTAACTATTGAATGTACTAGGAGGTTCGATTAAAGAACATACCTTATAATCACTTCCTTTGATCTTTGTTGCTCCTGCTTCACTCCAGTGATCTCGTACAGTCAAGATCAAAACAATACAAACCAACCGAAGTGAAGAAAGCACAATCTATTCAACAGTCAATCTATGTATATGATCAAGGAGTTATACAATAAAGTAGAACTAACTTTATGGGAAAGGGACACATTACCGTATCATATTGATGGAAAGTACAGATTACAACCTGAGCCTTGATGTTGAAAACTTCCTTTCAATGGCCCTTGGCTCTGACACACACACACTTGCTCACTTGTATGAAGAATATCAACTACATTTAATGACCTTGTTGGAGTTCTCTAGCTGCTGTAGCTTCAATCCTTCACACAATCTTTCACTAATTATCCAATAAATCTCTTGCTTGTTTGCTTCTAACCTTTTCCATGAGAATCCTCTCAATATATAGGAGAGAATGAATTAGTTACTTAGATAAGAATGATCCCAAAATATCAGGAAATCCAGTACTTAGATAACCATTCGAATGCCATCTCATCCTTCTAGAAGATTCCCTTCTAGAAGCTTCGAGAATTCATATTTTTCCCTTCTTTAGAAAGTGTTCGAACCCTAGTAGTGACACACAGTGCGAAATTATCGCACCCTGGCTTAAGGCAGCCTGCGAGAATCATACATTCTCGCAGGAAACTATACTAACAGCCTGCGAACCTTCCTCCAAAATGTCATTTCTGGAAAGAGATGAAGATAACTTTTATCGGGAGAAAGTTCTAATGAAGAGCCTGAGTACACCATAATCAATACATCATCATGACAAACAAAATCATGGGTAATAGAATGCCCCCCAAAGTCTAATATTGGAACCAGTGACAGTCGATAGACTTTGTAAGCTGCATGTGTGTGTTGAGAACCAGGAGCACATCTAATTGGAACCCTGCGAACAATTAAGCATCTGCATAATATCATATGTATCAATTCTGAGGTAGGCATTCCCATACTCAGATCACAGACTGACACCATTATAGGTCATGGCCACCGATCATACACTGTGGATCCATGCCGTCAAAAAATAGCATAGCCACCTGAATACACTGTGGATCTATGCAAGAAATTTCAAATCAAGACGACATAGCCACGAAACATACACAGTTGATCTATGTGTCACAAATTATACATACTCCATTGAACCTTGGATTACAAAGATAATATCTAGGGTCTTCAATCTCGTCGCCCAAAGTATGAATCTAACCATGTGATTAAATGTGTTGAAGTGGAACATGGTAGAAACCACTTGATTACCGGTCATTGATGTAACCATTAACAAGTGCGAGGGAAATCACCATTGATGTCAATGACTCCCAAGGTACCATAGTGCAATCCATCGACTATGAATAAATGAGTTGATGTTGAACATCCAATGGAATCTTTCGATCAGGGGTCAATGATGTAAACCCACTGTCGAACGCAAGGAAACTTTCCATTGAGGCATGCAAGTTCCAAGGTACTAAATAATTTCTAAGTCTTGATTCTGGATAATGAGCTGAAGTCGACGGAACAAAACTCGTCACAGGAGGGCCTTAATGTATCCCCCATCAATGACACGAAATGAGTAACAGAGTTTGAAGGTGAAACAGAGCATTTTGCAAATTGGAATGGACACAGGGAAGGCTGATACGAAGAGAATGGATAACTGCAGATGTCTGACTCAATATAGGTTTCAGATGGACTTCTCTTGAACATATGAACGACACAACCAATGATTTGGCAACATTGACTCAAAGACGACATAGGAATGACCTTGTAATAAATCAAATGAGAGACAAATGGATTTCCCAAACTGGCTTCAAATGATGAATAGGGGGTGTCATATTCAAGAGAGACACTTACTGCTAATCAATACGAAGATGAAACATATCCCTTTCCCAAATTTCCCCCCACCATTTCTGGCAAGTACCTCTTTATTTTTACGCAAGCTTGAAGAGGATCACATATTCTTGTTGATATAAGCTCATCCTTCGGACAAGTCCCTCGGAGTATTTTTAACAAACCCTATGAAGGAGTGGTTCGGTCCCATCACGGGTCTGTCAATGTTTGTTTAACGAGTCCATAGATAGAAAACTCGAAGGTTTTTCAAGATTATAGAGTTTGGAAAAACACTTAAAAGAGAACTCTCTCAGTTCCTTTTTCGTAAAATAGTTTGGACGAGACCGAAAAAGAGAGAAATTATCGCTCACCAGACACGTACTTCAAATACTTTAGCGAGCGTGAAAATAGCAAGGTCGCTCGGTGATCTTTTCATGTTTAGAGAGTCTGAAAAGAGATTAAAGAAGACTCCAGGGGGGTTCCTTTTTCATATAACCTTGTTGAGCCTGAAAAAGTGATAAAACTATGCTTGATCACATTCTCAAGTCTTTTACGAGTGCAAGAACGGACAAAAATGACGCTCGAGGTTTTATGTAAAAACCATGAAAAACAATCAAAAACATGCCATAACGAAGAAAAATATGTCCATACTCTTGTGTTTAATAATCAACGTCATCACACATGCAAGTCATTACACTCATCTTGATAATTGGGATTAGGTTTAATCAATAAATAAGCATAAAACCCAAAATGACATAGTAAAAAGTAAATTAAATGAGTAAATGACCATTTTTACCACATCATTTAACATTTCCACTATTGAGCTCCAAAACCCCCTTTTTACCCTCCGAGTTTGGAATTAATTTTCGGGAGATTTAAGAGACCATTCGACGAGCCGTCTGCAGGATTAAGGTAAGCTCTTCATTCTTGACATTTTCATGGTTTAAATTTTTGATTTCATTGGTTAGTTTTTCAGTTTGAAGTGGTTTTTTGAACCCTACATGCGCATTGGCATTCTCGCAGGCAGCCCATACGGGACCTGCGAGAATGATGCGTTCTCGTAGGTGAGCCTTAAGCCACCTGCGAGGTTCTTGCACTGTGCTAATGGGGCACCTGCGAGAACCGCAAACTCCAATTTTTTTTTAAATATTTAGCCAATGAAAAAGATCTAGATCATGAATAAAATCATTAATCCTCCTTTTATTTTTCTTGTGCAGATAAATAGCCACAAACATGGTGCTTGAGTGGCGTGAAAGAGAACATGAAGAGGATAATGCAAATGTCAAGAATCATCCTCCTACCATAGCTGCATTGAGATATTGTGGGCTCTTAAAATACTTTCGCATCCCGGGCATGAGGGCCCAAGTCAGACTACTAGAGTACCTGGTCTGTATGTGGGACCCAGATCAGTAGGTTTTCAATGTAGGAGCTCATACTTTGTCCATAGACATTGAGAACATATACTTTTTGACTGGATTTTCCAAGCGCGGGTATTATGTCAGTCTGACTGGTATTAGAGGTGGTGGGCTCAAGATGAGTGAATACTGCAATCAATACTGTGTACCAGAGGATGAGGGGAAAATAGAAAAGTTGCTATCTAAGGGGTACAAGACTTGACCCTCCGCACTATCCTTTTTACTATAGCTTGGATGGCCGAGAGTTCTTCTCCTCATATGGCATTACAGAGCTACTTCCAGTATTCCATCGAGTGTACTGAGCCTCGAGTATTCAACTGGGCAGATGCTGTGCTTCGCAGTATCAAAAGGAAATTAACCAAATGTAGGCGAGGTGAATTGAAACAATTTGGGTATGGTTATTTGTTAGTGTCCTTCTTCCTTGAGAGGGTCCTCGTATTTAGACTGCAGGTTGAGTGGGACTTCCCAGGTCTTAGGGATCCAAGGATGCTAAGATGGTGTCGGCGCATGGCCCGACACGTGGCAAGACCAATCGTCAAGTACAATGATATTTTCTTTGACTGGCTTCAAAACTAGATGTTGATGGTCGATGACTACGCTTATGCCGGGTTGGATTTCTGAGGAGATCCGGATTTAGCACTTCCTGAGGATGCTCAGTGGGGAGACCTCGGTAAGAAGTTCACGCATTTTCTCTTTTTTAAATGTTTTTGAATTTTTTATCAATTCAAATGTTTTTGTTTTATATATTTATCCAATGACTAACACAAAATGTTTGTTGATAACACAGATGTTGGACCGTATAGACCTCCTGGCACCTCTCCTATCCAGCGACGAGGAGAGGTAGCAGCACCACCACCACAGTATGCCGAAGATTATCAGGTGGTGGAACAAAATTTAGAGGGTCTGACAACAGACATTCTAGATATGACTCTGGAAGAGGTTCCACGACGCGATCAACGTCACACTGTAGGGGTATCAGCAGCTATGGGTTGACTGCTCCGTAGGGTTGCTAGGGCAGTCGTGTGTTACCGTGAGTGTCATCCGTGACGTTACTTTGTAGAATATATAAGCTTCAAATTTTGATATTTTGGTCTTCGGACAAATTTTTTGTAAAAAACAAACTCTTTTGAGAGTTATATATACAGATGGCTTCTACCGGTTTACTTTATATTGTGTGGATTTTGATGTGTTTAATTTATAAATGGTTCAAATGTCTGTCCAATACATAATTAGCCAATGCATCTGTTAATGTATTAAGACATCTAGGAATATGTTGATATTCTATGTGATCAAAATAATGTTCTAAGAGGCGAATTCACAAATACACCCGTAACAAATTAGGACTTCGAATAGAATAAATATTACTTAGCTGTAGTACTACAAGCTGCGAGTCCATTCGCACAACCAAATGATGAATTCCGAGTGAGATAGAATCAACCAATAATTCAATAACGATGCTATACTCTACAATGTTGTTGGTTGCACGACCAAGGCATACACCTCGTAAAGATACAAGTTCATTTGTTGGTGCATATATTGCCCATGCAGCGGAAGCTAGGTTCCGAGTACTACGGCTAGCACCATCAGCGAAGCCAATATAGGGTAGCGAAGACTCCGACATCTGGAAATCAAACACAACGTCATATAAGGGCAGAGACCAGATAACGTCAAAAGCAAACTAAAGTAACACACACAAAGTATGATACATAAAATATAATTACTTGTGCACAAATGATTTATGCATAGTACTTCTTCAAGTACAACCCATTCCTGGGTTCACTCAAAGGGATACCATCGTAATCGACTAGCTCATATGCTCATTTTTCCAAAACTCGGCGAACAATATAAGGACCTCACCACATTGGTTCGAATTTCCCAGCTCCTAACACATCTCGATCTTGTTCATAGAGAAGAACAAGATCACCTTCAGAAAAAATGCGAGGCTTGACATGCTTGTCATACTGTTCCTTGACACGTTTCTTCTAGGATTCTATTACTAGAGTGGCGTCACGTCGAGTTTCATCTAATCGCATCAGATACAATAGACGTTCTTCTTCAGTAGAAGTATTGGGTAAGAGTTCGACAGCTAGCTTCAGAGAAGGTATCTCACATTCTATAGGAAGAATGGCTTCCACACCATAGACCAATCAAAAAGGCGTGAACCCTGTAGTGGATTTAACAGATGTCTGGTATGCCCACAATGCCGAAAACAACATCGTGTGCCATCTTGTTTTATGAATTACTATCATCCGTCGAAGCATAGTTATAAGAACTTTGTTGATTGCTTTGACCTGGCCATTAGCTTGCGGATAATAGGGTGTTGCGTTATCATGACGAAGACCCAACTTTTCCATAAGTTCAGACATCATAAAATTCCTAAAATGACTACTGTGATCAGTAACGATAGCTTGGGGAACACCAAAACAAGCTATGACATGGTTGAAAAGAAACAACACTACAGTCTTTCCAGTATTATCGAATTTTGGCATCGCCTCGGCCCATTTTGTAAAGTAATCAATAGCTACAATGATGTAACCATGCCCCCTGGCCGAGTGAGGGTGACATGTCATGAAATCAATGCCCCATTTCGCAAAAGGACCAACTGAGACCACAGGATGAAGAGGAGCAGGATGTGACCGAATTTTCTGATTGTAGGTCTGGCAAGCATGGCATTTATGAACTGCAGTAATGCAGTCGTTGAACAAGGAAGGCCAAAAATAACCCGCGCGTAAGATCTTCTGGGCAATAGCATACCCAGACATATGACCACCACATGCTTCGGAATGGCAGTCATTCAGATCTTTCTCAGCTTCGTCAAACGTCAGACAACGTCGAAAAATGGAGTCAATGCCCCGATGGTAAAGAGTATCCCCGAGGATAATGTATTGACTATCTTGATAACGGATGCGACGTCGTTCAGTACTAGAAAAAGTAGGCCGAAAAGTCTGGGTTTGGAGATATATAATGATATCTCCATACCAAATATCGTCAGTACTAATTAGGAAAAGAGATTCATCGGGTAATGAATCTACTGCTACATTTTCCATGGCAGAGTAAGGAAAATCGCATATCAACTCAGCAAAAACTAAGGATTTCTTAGATGTGGCGCGATTGAATTCCAAGTCAAACTCCTGGAGTATGACAATCCATTTGGAGTATTTTCCCCCTAGAAATTGACGTGTCAAAATGTGTTGCATAGGGTTGCAATGAGAAATCACTGTAGTTTTC
>JZKD02S2384694.1:144283-172128 GCA_000966675.3 Picea glauca
GAAGAGGAGCCTACCTGTTTTGAAGAAGCCATTCAGAGGAAAGAATGGGCAGATGCCATGACAGAGGAATACCAATCCATAATGAAGAACAAAGTATGGGAAATAGTTCCCAGACTGAAGGATAAAGATGTGGTATCCTCCAGATGGCTCTTCAAAATAAAACATGTTGCTGAAGGAAGTATTGAGAAGTATAAAGCAAGATTTGTCGCTCGTGGCTTTTTCTAGAAGGAAGGCATTGACTATAAAGATACATTCTCTCTTGTGGCCATATACACTTCGATCAGAACCATCATAGCTCTTGCAACTAAGATGAAGTGGAAGCTACACTGAATGGATGTGAAGACAACTTTCCTAAATGGTGTTATCAAAGAGGAAGTGTATATAGAGCAACGTCAAGGATTTGAGGTAGAAGGCAGGAAGTCTCATGTCTGCAGATTGAAGAAAGCCTTATACAGATTGAAGAAAGCTCCTAGAGATTGGTATGGCCATATAGACAGTTTCTTGAAGAGTTTAGGCTTTGCCAAGAGTAAAGCAGACTCAAATCTCTACTTCAAAATTATGAATAATGAGCCAGTAATCTTGCTACTATATGTAGATGACTTATTCTTAACTGGAGAAGAAAAGCTCATTGTTGAATGTAAAAAGAGACTTGCCTCGGAATTTGAAATAAAATACCTTGGCCTAATGCATTATTTCATAGGCCTTGAGGTATGGCAGAGTCATGAGGGGATCTTCCTTAACCAAGGGAAGTACACGGTCAAAATCTTAAAGAGATTCGACATGTTGGAATGCAAGCCCGTGAATACACCCATGGAAGCGAAGCTGAAGAAGCTAGTCGATACTTCGTTAGAATTGATTGATGCCACACTGTATAGAGAGATTATTGGGTCGCTGATGTACCTGATGAACACTAGACCAGACATTTGTTTTTCCATGAACACCTTGAGTCAGTTTCTGGTAGAAACCAGACGTGTTCACCTAGTGGTTGCAAAACATGTGATGAGGTACCTTAAAGGTATAATAGATTATGGTCTCAGCTATGATGGAGATCATAATTTCACATTGAGTGGATTTACTGATGCAGATTGGGCAGGAAGTGTTTCTAATAGGAAAAATACTTCAGGATGTTGTTTCAGTTTGGGATCAGCTATGTTCTCGTGGTAGAGTAGGAAGCAATCTAGTATTTCTCTCAGCACAGTGGGAGAAGAATACATTGTTTCATGTTCTGCTAGCCGCGAAGCTATATGGCCTTGAAATTTATTGACCGACATATTTGACTTAGAGATGAGAGAAACCTTGATTCTATGTGACAACCAGAGCTACATAAAGATGACAGAGAATCATGTATTCCACGATAGGTCGAAGCACATAGAGATCCGTTATCATTACATCTGTGACATGGTACAGAGAGGAGCCTTGAAGCTCCAGTACATTAGCACGGATGAATAGGTTGCTAATGTGTTGACCAAGCCCCTATCTCGTGTGAAGTTTGATTACTTCTAAGATAAGCTTGGCATAGTCTGAAAGGACCTTCCTCGAAAGGGGGAGTAGTTACTGTGATGATATATTCCCTGCTTCTGACCTTGTGGTTTTGACGTAAAGTAGGATGTGCACCTTGCTTTTGACCCAGTTGTCAGACGTAAAGCAAGACGAGATGTTGTTCCTTGCTTCTGACCTATTTTTCATATGTAAAGAAAGATGTGGTGTTCCTTGCTTCTGACCTAGTTGTCAGACGTAAAGCAAGATGTGTTTTTCCTTGCTTCTAACCGAGTTGTCAGACGTAAAGCAAGATGAGATGTGTTCCTTTCTTTTGACCAAGTTGTCATACGTAAAGCAAGATGAGATGTGTTCCTTGCTTCTGACCGAGTTGTCATACATAAAGAAAGATGAGATGTGTTCCTTGCTTCTGATCGAGTTGTTAGACGTAAAGCAAGATGAGATGTGTTCCTTGATTCTGACCAAGTTGTCAGACGTAAAGCAATATGAGATGTGTCCCTTTCTTTTGACCGAGTTGTCAGACGTAAAGAAAGATGAGATGTGTTCCTTGCTTTTGATCGAGTTGTCAGATGTAAAGAAAGATGAGATGTTCCTTGCTTTTGACTGAGTTGTCAGATGTAAAGCAAGATGAGATGTTCCTTGCTTCTAACCTAGCTGTCAGACGTAAAGAAAGATGAGATGTTCCTTGCTTCCGACCTGATGGTTGCAACGTAAAGCAAGATGATGTGTGACTAGTACTATGCTTCTGGCTGTATAGCTACGACATAAAGCAAGTCTAGTATCCTAATGGTTGTGACGTAAAGTAGAATGTGTACCTTGCTTCCGACCTGATGGTTGTGACGTAAAGAAAGATGATATGATGAGACTAGCACTGAGCTTCCGGTTGGATAGTTGTGACATAAAGCCAGTCTAGTATCCTGCTTCCGACCGGATGGTTGTGACGTAAAGCAATACAAGTATCTTTCTTCCAGCTTAAGTGTTGTGATGTAAATCAAGATGATGAGATGAGACTAGTACTGTGATTCCAACTTGATAGTTGTGATGTAAAGCCAGTCTAGTATCTTGCTTCCAGCTTGAGTGTTGTGACGTAAAGCAAGACATTGAGATGAGACAAGTATTGAGCTTCAATCTTGACAGCTGTGACGTAAAGCCAATCTTGTATTATGATTAGACAACCTTTTGTTGTGATGATGATGATGATGTATCGGCTTTTAAACTAATACATATTGATGCAGGTGATGATGGCATTCCTTTGAGAATGGCGATGTTTCCGATGAAGAAAACTTTCGATGATTTGTAGATATGCTATTCAGTGTTCCAAGATGATATTGATGATGTTGTCCTCTCACCCACTTGATGTTGTTGATGATGTTGTCCTCTCTCTCTCGCATGATGCCGCTGAAGAATACCCTTCTTGTTAAGGAGGAGTGTTGAAATAATGTAACTGCAAAGAGTATTCTTATTATTATTGATATATTATTCATAGGATCAATCCCCATTGTGGATTGATCATGTCGGTTATTGTAATAGGACCAAATCCCCTTTTGCGGATTGGTCAAAAGACAATTGTAGTAGGCATAATAAGAAGGCGGCCGCAACAGATAATAAAGAGACCCAGAAATATAATAAAGGTGGGTTTACCCACCTAGTTTGAGAAGTTGGCCCTGCCAGTGAAGAGACACTTCACACGTGCCAGACTTGTATAAATAAAGGAGGCTAGCGCCTAACTTAGACACAACTCACTTGCTCAGTTTGAGAGACAAGTTCAGATTTGCTATGGGAGAAGAAGGAGAGAGAGAGTGGTGCATATCTAGGAGAGGACTTTCTGTATTAGCATAAAACATTTCTTGGCATTGTATTGGCTATTTATATTAAGGAAGTTTTGTTGGGTTTTCTTTTCCTAGAGGGTTTCCCAGATAAATGTTGTGTCTCTTGTGATTGTGTATTTCTTAGTGATCTTGGATTATGCTATTGTTATCTAATGAAATGCAAACATCTATAATAATGGATTAAACATTAACATGGTGGAGCCTCCACAAATTCCAATTTTAAAACCTTTATGTAGAAAATGTCAAACTTCTTCTCCAAGCAATGTGGATTTTTCTAAAGAGAAGAGTGAGGGTCACCATGCTCCTCTACAATCCGAGCAGTGAAATTTTTTTGAGCTAGTAGAGTTATGTGAGTCTTGGAATTTTTGTGTCCCTGGTTTGAGAGAAGCAAGGGTCATATACACATTCCTTGAATTCAACTTCTATTTGTTGTTTGAAAATTTTCTTTTGTTGCCACAAAATTTTCTTCTCTATATCTTGAATTTCTTGTTTAATTTACTCAAATAATTAGAGCTCACATGCAATGACCGCTCATATTACATATTTCTAGGTGTGTGGTGGTGGTTTTCTTGTAGGTCGAGAACCAATGAAAGTAAGAGAGCACTTGTTGGAGCTTCTGCAACTACTAGAAGATACTGGGGTGAAAGTAGTGGTTTTCATGGTGGCATAGAGAGAAATATTAGAGGGGTTAACAAGACAAATATGCTTTCAGATACCACTTTTGGTGAGGGGGGATAGGGAACATACTAAACACAAATGAATCCTAGAGTCAAAGTAGGAGAGATGTGGTTTGAAAGTGAGGAATTTAGTTGAGAGAATGGCTAGACCTGCAATGGTGACCACCCAACAAAAGATAGATAAGGATAGGGGGATTGATAACACCCAATTGATCCTAGAAATAAAATGAGTATAGGAAGGCTCTTTGGATGGAGCACATGGGTTTAATGATTTTGGATGGGGTAGCTAGGACATAGAAAAGGTAGAGGTGCATGGATTGAAGGACTAAATTGATAAGGGTAATTTTACCAGGAAGAGTGAGGAAATGGGAAGTCTAATTGTTGAGCTTGTCCTTGAGCTTCGAGAGAAGATCCTCCTAGGAGGAATTTCTGAGGGCATTGGAAAGGAGTGAGGAACCCAAGTATTTATATGAAAGAGATCCCCTTTGGAAACTGATAATTTTGACGATATGACATTGGATGACTAGAGGGGTGTTAAAGAAGAAGACTTGAGACTTACCATGGTTAATAAGAGAATAAGAGGCCAACATTAAGAAGTCAAGGATTCTTTTAAAGGAGAGGGATTCTCACATAGTGGGACTTCCAAGGAGAAGGGTATCATCAACAAATTTCATTTGATATAGAGGATCAAGGTTAGGATGCACTCGAATGCCTTTAAGGGAGCCAAAAGAGAGGGTAGACTTTAAATATATACCTAAACCTTTTTCTACCAAGATAAACACGAATGGGGAGAGGGGATCCCCTTGACGAATGACTCAGGAGGAGTTAAAGGTATTAGAGGGAGATCCATCGACCAAGATTAGGAAGAAGGAATAACAAAAAATGTTGTGAACCTAGGAAATACATTTTGGTCAAACTTCAAATGTAGAAAGGAGTTGGTCAATGAAGTTCAATTTAACCTGTAATAGGATTTAGACATGTCCAACTTCAAGAGAATTTCAGGGGATTTGGTGATTTCAAGAAATGAATAGTTTCATGGGCTGCAATGATGTCATCTAAAATTTGGTGACCTTCAACATAACAATCTTATTTAGGCGAGCTGATTTTGTGAAGGATGGGATTTAGTTTGTTAGTGACATTGCAAAGGGAAATAGGGCAAAATTTGTTGGTAAATTGTGGATTATGCTCTTTGGGAATGAGAGTAATAAAGGTAGAATCAAAGGATTGCAAAATTATACCTGATATTTGGGAATCCTCGACAAACTTCCAAACCTCTTCATTGTTGATGGGCCAATAAACTTGAAATAAATCCATAATGAACCCATAGAGGAGAAGATATTTCCTAGCATCCATATATTTGACTATGGAAACCACTTCATCCATGGAAATGGGGCTCATAAGACTTTGGTTTTGATTCAGATACACTAAGGGTGGAATTGAGGTTAGAATTGAGTTGATAGAAGCCAATCTATCCTCAGAAGGTTTTGTCAGGATTTCATTGAAGTACCCTTTAAATTCATTGGCCAACTCCTCATGTTTTTCCACTTTCTATCTTGAGGTTGTTTTTAGGTTGGATACCTTGTTATGATTTATTTTGTTCAACATAGAATTGTGGATTTTTTTTTAGTTTTCCACCTTCTTTCAACTATCTAATCCTATAATTCTACTTCCATAAGGTTTCTTCCCAATTTTCTCTGATTTCAATTTTTTTTTGTAGACGTTCCTCCTGTGCTACTTGCTTATGAGTTATTCCATGGAGACTGATGCTAACTTGTAAAGATTCCTTTCTCTTTTCTAGTTTTTATTTCCCCTAGAAGATGTTGCAAAGTCTTCTTTGTTCCATGTCTTAATTTGTTTCTTGACCTACTTAGTTTTGTATTGGAATTGAAACATAAAAATTCCTTCATTGGTTCCTACCGACTTCCACCATAGCTTGAGATTGGACATAAAGTTTGAATGATCCAACCAAAATTTTTCAAATTTGAAGGGTCTAGGTCTTGGTGCTTGGGAGTTGTTCTATCATAGCTGTATAGGCTAGTGATAAGAGCCTATGTACGGGAGTAGTTTTTCTTCAATTGGCGTTTTCCTTTGAAAAATAGTTTCTGACAATAGGAAGCAGTACAATCTTACCACTATTTGGTGCGATCCTCCCAGTTTATTATTCAAGCTATGGAAGCCATTAACTATTTGGATGTTGATTAGTCTTAGGGTATCAATTAGGTTCTTGAAAGCTATGTTATTGGAGTCTATTTTTTTTTATCATGCCTCATTTTTCTTGAAGAGAAGTAATCATGTTGAAATCCGTCACTGGGATTTAGTGGCATTGATGGATAGGATCACCAAAATATTTAAGGAATTATAGGAAGGGAAGTTTTAGGATCAATTTGGATGACCCATGCACATTGGTGATAAATCCTTGGTCGGGAGAATCTGAAATCCTATATTAAGTTGAGAGGAGATTGGATGATTCCACAAAGTTTTCCAAACATATATATTTTGGCTCCCATAACTATGCAAGACCTCCTGCAAGAACTATGGTCAAATCAATGACCACTTGAAATGCCTTCCAAGATTTATTGGAAAGAGTGGTAATGGTGTATTTCTCACTTTTGGATTCCTACAATGTGACAACATAATGATTTTCCTCATCTGTTCTTTTCTTTAACATGCGATGTTTTCTAGGTGAATTAAAACCTATGATATTCCACAAGAGAATATTCATAATTAAACTTTGGGTTGGGAGTGGAAATACTTATCCTCTAAGACAATCACATATCCTGAGTCAACCAATAGCCCCCCTTATTATTTTAGCTTCTATTTTTATGATTTTTGCCCTCTCTTGTTTTCCTCTACAGTGAGATTTTTCTGTGTTTTGACGGAAGTTATGATACCTAGCTATCCACATTGACTAGGATTTGATACTCTTTTGATACAGGTGGAAATTGGTGGCCACCCACCTATTCCACTGGTTCAAAACATGGGTTTCTACCTTGGTAGTTTTTCTATGGTTTTTTGGGTCCTGAACTTCCGGGGCCGTTTTGAGGTCCTAAACGACATTTTTGGGATCAACAATAGCCAACATGTGGCCAAAGGCAGATGCTATGTCAAATGGAATATGTACTCCTTTGATAGGCCTTTTCGAAGAGGTATATAATGCCCCAAACAAAGATCATATGCAAATGTTACTCCCTCAGAAAGTTGACATATCAACTACCCCCATTGGGGCCCACAAACTTTTTGGTGTTTCATATTTCGGGGTTAGGGTTTTGGATTTTATTTATGTTAAAAAGGAATTTGGAGCCTCATTGTAAAAATAATCATCTTCTTGTGAATGAGCATGGCCATCACATCTCTTCTTAGAGATAAGCCGCCATCATTCCAACGAGTCATTCACTCTGTAATTTTACAGTTTTTGTACATTTCTCTCATTAATAAAAAAATGTGCATTACTGTATCTTTGAGTTTATTGCAATATATATGTATATTTCATTATTGTATATACGCCTTCATTTCATTCTAAAAATAATCTGGATCAGTAGTATCAGAGTAGGATACTCCTTTTCATTTCTTAGTGCATGTCCTCGATGAGGTTAGGATATAGAGAGTTGGGTCTTGAGCTAGTTTCCTTTGAGGAAAGCTGCTCTATATAGCCTAAGAAAAATATCATGGTAGAAGAAAATAGAGATGAGGGAGAAGTGTATCCCATCAAGTTTTTTCTCAGGAAATCCCTCGTGCAACAGAGGAATGAGACGTTAGAGAATGTTTCCCAAATCCTTCAATGATTGCCGACAATGACAGGTGGGTCTCCATCAAGTAGTCGCTTTGGAGATGCTACCCCATTCAAGGGGCAATTTAATTTCTATATTCTTGTATTCGAAGGTCATATTGATGTGGATACTTTGGAAAAGTGGTTAAATATGATAGAAGGTTACTTCTCTATCCACAATTTTTCCGACAGAGAAAAGATCACCTTTGCACTCCTTAAAACTATCCCATATGTCAAACATTGGTGGGAAACTTATTGGGAGAAAAATTCCATAGGAGAGTCTGGAATATCTGGGGCTGATCCCACTTGGGAATTTTTTATGGATGTGGTCAAGGAGAAATATTATCCTGTGGGAAACTATGATGACCGGTACATGAGTTGGACCATGTTGCATCAATAGACGGGCCAAACAGTGTCAAAGTTCAAAAATACCTTCCATACATTGTGCACCAAGTTGGGTATCAAATACTTCGAGTGACATATGGTTCTAAAATAACTTGGGACTCTACACATGCACATCCAAACTGAAATGGAGTTTCTGGATATCTCATCATTAGGAGACGCTTATCGATATGTTGCCAAAATTGAGCATAAATTTAAGCACCAAAATAAGTAGGAATTTGGGTTTGCAAATATGCAACAACCAAATTATGATAAAGGAAACCCTAGTCCAAAAAACAACCAACCTCAAGAAAACCAGTGAAAGCCGCAGGAAAATAAGAGAAAAAAGAAGATGAACAAGGACATTGGGAAGTTGTGCAACTTCCACAAAATCCCTTGGCACAAAACTGATGAATTTCGCTTGAAATAGTCATTGGTAGATGAGCTCAAAGAATCATATTCAAGCCTCGAATTAGAATCTGATTCGGACAATAATAAAAGGAGAAATTGATGCATAACCCACTTCTATTGTCATGACCACAACAATCCAACCAAAAGAACCATAGGATCCCGAGGAGGGGGAGCACCTCTTCCATTCAAAGATGTGGGTGAAGAGGACATCATTGCATTTTGTTGGTTCTAGAGAATTCCATAAGAACCTAATCTCAACAGAGGTCGTCAAGATGTCTCATTTTCCGAAAAAACCACACTTGCAACCATAAAACATCGGGTGGCTTCGCCAGGGTTGATATCTTCATGTCAGCCAACAATGTCACATGTCCTTCGACATCAAGCCCTTAAAGGATGCGGTACTGTGTGATGTTTTGCCAATGGAATCCTATGATGTTCTATTAGACCAGACATATACGTGGAAGTGTCATGTTGTTTATGAGTCTCGACCCTATAGCATCACTGTTACTTTGGGGGGTCATCTCTACAGTATACCAGAGGTAGTCCCGACTATTGTCCAGACAAAACAATGCCACCAAGTAATCTCTCATACTGCAAAGTTTAGCCTCTTCACAATTTGGGTAGAAAGTGAACATAAGGACACTGAAACCACTATGACCTTAATCTAATACCTTTCTATCCAATAGAGGTAGATTGTAGAAGAGAACAAAAATATAGTTGCGTCACCTATAGAGGTGTCTCTACATTGCCCAATCCAACATAGTTACAACATATCCCTTCATACTCCTCATATCACATATTCACTGATAGATTCCTCCCACACTCGGTCCTATAATGTAACTATATCAATTGAATGGATCCAACCCCTCCAACAATAGGTTCACAACAACCTTCAACAAGCTAAGCATGACAACTTCTTCAGCAAGGCAAGCAGTTCACCAAGGTTCATATTCAACAAAAGCTTCCTCATCTTCCATGGGAATTTGACACAATGAGGACCATTTATTCCTAAGAGGGGAACAATGATCCAGGTGGAAATCAGTGGCCACCCACCTATTCCACTGGCTCAAAATAGGGGTTTCTACCTTGGTAGTTTTTCTACAGTTTTTTGGGTCCTGAACTTTCAGGGTCATTTTGAGGCCCTAAAGGATGCTTTTTTGGGCTCGATAAAGCCTAGAAGGTAGCTAGATACATATGCTAGGTTGAATTGAATGTGTACTCCTCGGATAGAAATTTTCGACAAGGTATAGAATTCCCTAAATGAAGATCATATGAAAAAGTTACGCCCTTGGAAAGTTGACATATCAACTACCCCCATCGAGGCCCACAAACCTTTTTCTGTTTCATCTTTCGGGGTTAGGTTTTTGGATTTTCTTTATGTTAAAAAATCCTTTGGAGCCTCATTGTAAACATCATCATCTTCTTGCGAATGAGCGTATCCATCACATCTCTTCTCAGAGATAAGCTTCCATCATTCTAGCGAGTCATTCACTCTGTAATTTTACAGTTTTTGTACATTTATCTCATTAATAAAAAAATGTGCATTATTGTATCTATGTGTTTATTGTAATATCTCTGTATATGGTATTTTTGTATATCCACCTTCTTTTCATTTTCAAAATAATCTAGATCATCTTTTCTTCAATTTTTTCTTTTAATATTTTCCTTTGCAGTTGCAACAATTGATGTATATTTTCCAAGTAATGTTCCCCATGTTCTATGAAAAGAGTTGGGATTTCGATCTCCAACATTTCATCCTCCATGTCCATTTTTGGTCCCTCATCTTCTAAGTCCACGAGAGATTTCTCTAGGGGTGTTTACCTAGTCCATGAGATCTTTCTCTAAGGGTTATATGCCCATGAAATTTCATATGATCATGTGGTATTTCATATATTGAATGTAGTTACCAAAATTTTGTGAGGTTAACTCGTACTTTGTATTCTTTTGGGTTTTCTCTAGAAAACTATTACATAGTTTGATGGCTGGATATTTGCATTAGAGCTAGGTCCATGCATAGATTCATTTTCTTCCCCACTCATTCCAACAAAGGGTTGGAAGGAGGAGGCCTACCCTGCCATAATGATGCAGGAGCATTGTAAGCACATGCAAGTGGAGGACAATTGGATGTGTACCAACGAACATATTTGAAGACTTTCTGAATTTGAAAATATGAAACATTAATGTAATATTTGGAGGGACGTAATTTCCCTTAAATTTTTTTGGGATTGTAACGCAGATCTTGAGCGTAGCTCTCATTTGTCAGTTGGAGGAATTTATTGTATTAAATGTAAAGTAAATGTAGGCTTTAATTTTGATTAGATAGCTTGATATGTAGGAGGGAAACTCTAGAAATCTCTCTCGCTTGTATTGTATTGTATCATTATTCTCATTGTAAGATTTAGAGCTGTAGAGCAAGAGAATAGAAGAACAAAGAATAATATAGATTGTAGAATATTGTATAAGCAGATAGTTGTTGCTATTGAACCCATGTACATAAGCACTTGAATTAATATATGAAGACTTTGATTCAGTTTCATGGTGTTGTTATGGTTACTGTTTACATTTATTGAATGGTATGTTCACATTTTTCTTATATGTTATGTTATGCATTTGTTTCAATGCTATGTATATGTGTATGATTTCATGTTGAATGTATGAAGTCTATGAGAGGGAGAGTATGAGTTTTAATTGTTTCTCATCCTGAGAATTCCTGCAAGTAGTGCAATGAAAGTTCGCAAGGAGTGCATTGACAAGATTCCTAGTTTTATCTCAGAGAATCTCAGGAGGGATACCGTTGTTCTCATATCAACAAAATTGCAGATATCACATAGAGTCGTGCAAGGTGTGCATAGGCCGGTTAAAGTCTTGGACTTTTCCAACCAAGAAAGCGGATGAAGAATTTATGTCGCAAGGAGTGCGAAGAAGAGGAATAAATCATATAATCATTGATTATCATGAAGGCTGCAAGGAATGCGCGCAATAATTCCCTTAGAATATTTGAGTTTGCATCAAGAACCAAGATTAGGAGGGATAGAGACTTCGAATAATTCAAAGGTGAGACGAGGGTCAAAGTCACCTCACAAGAGGAAAGATTAGGAGGACGGATGCCAATTTATTTGGCAAGGATTGTTAGGATTCGAACGGACGGTTGAAATTATCAGAGGGAGAACCACCAATTTTTTGTGGACCATTGGATCTAGTAGATTAGCTGAGAGATTTAGGCTGAGTGTCTTTTAGCACTCACAAGCTCAAGAGGATTAGCAACGATTAGATCTGGATCAATGAGAGTCGTTGATCTCGTGTTTGAGTTTCGTCATTTTGAAATTCGGGAGTGTGGAGAAGGTTGGACTTGGAGTCAAGAGTCGCGATATCCTGATTCGTGAAATCCCAACACGATCTGGACTGTTGATCGTGGGAAGAATATATATCGTTGATCCGTAGTAAAGAAGTCGTGAGTTTGGACTTCGGGGAAAAAACGGAGCATTGTATCGTGAAACTATGAGTCGTGAAATTTCGACGCATGTGGAGGTTGGGCCCCAGGTTGTGGCGGAGGGTCACATTAGGATAATTTAAGGGAGATGCTAAAGATCCATTAGTCCTTTTTGGGGTTCAGGGATTGAAAGAGTTAGGGGGACTCGTAATAGAAATCGCAAATTCGCGAGACCAGAAATACCTTTTCGGGTTAATTCAGTGGTTGCACCAGTGATCACGGGGAAAAGGAGGTTTGTGCCTAGTGCTGGTTTCACATGGGTGTAACTTCTAAAAAGGACCTGTGGTTATATGTCTTAAGGATTATAGCTAGGAATCAAAGAGTCATTTCAACTCAAAGGGAATTAAAACGATCCTTAGATCGGCAGTTCAAGCAAAACCTGTTGAGGTAGGGGTGCTGCATCAGGTGGTATCAGAGCACAGATTTTAAATTTTTGTAGTGGAGAGAAAATTGAAACTATGCCGCCAAGGAGACATCAAGAAATACCAATTCCCAATCCAGTTGTGGAAATGAAAATGAGATAAATTTATGCTCGATTGGATGCTATGGAGACAACACAAAAACAGACAACTGATACTGGAGATGTGAGTGAATCTGAAAATGAGAATGAAGCAAGACCTGAAGAAGAAGAAGTTGCAGTCAAAGATGTTGTAGAGGAATTTCTATTCAGGGTTGTTGCAAGAATAGGGGTCAAAGAAAAAATGGACATCCTGATGTATGAAGGAAACTTAGACATTGAGGAGCTACTAGATTGGTTTAGAGATCTGGATAAATACTTCGATTATGAAGATATCGAAGAAGATAATAAAGTTAAACATGTTGTCACTAGACTGAAAGGGCATGCAACACTGTGGTGGGATGAACTACAGGATGACAAGCGTTGCAAGGGTAAACAAAGAATCAAAATTTGGGATAGGATAGTAGAAAATATGAAAGCCAAATTCATACCCAGAGATTAACAAATTATTTTGTTTCGAAGAATGCAGAATTTGAGACAGAAATGAATGACATTGAAGGAATACACTAAAGAGTTTTACAGGATAAACATTAGAGCTGGTCATCGTGAGAGTGATGATGAAAAGGTCGCTAGGTACATGGATGGCCTGAGATATGACATTCATGATGAGATGATCATGGTGGCAATCAAGAATTTATAAGATGCTTATCAGATTGCTCTGAAAGTAGAAGAGAAATTAGCCCGAAAGCAAGGTCAAAGGGAGAAAAGGTAGAATTCATAGCAGAGGCAAAGAAATTTCCTAGGATAGAGCACAGAAGCCCAAGGATGAAGAAAATAAACCTCATAATCAACTATAAAGAGGAGGAAGTTCACAGTGAAGACAATATGCCGATAAGAACACTTTTTCGCGAGTGAGAGGAAGAGGAAGAGGCAGAGGAGGTGAAGTGAAGTGTTTTGTCTGTGGAAAGATCATACACAAATATTTTGAATGTACTGATATAAAAAGAGATGGAGGAGGTGAAGCTCACATTTCAGGAGAGCAAAGGTGAAATTTTGAGGCATAAGATGCAGAAGGTGAAAGATCCTTAATGATGAGGAAAATTCTCTCGAAACTAGAGAAAGAGGTGGAGAATCCAGTCCAGAGGAACAATTTGTTCAGAACTTCTTGCAATACCAAGGATAGGGTATGCAAGGTGATAGTGGACAGTAGAAGCACAGATATTTAGTATCCACGGAGATGGTGGAGAAGCTGGAATCGGAGACAGTTGCACATCCAATTCTGTATAAAGTCTCATGGTTGCAAAAGGGACATCAGGTAACAGTCACCAGACAATGTTTAGTTGAATTTAAGATAGGGGGATATAGAGATGAGATCTTATGTGATGTTATTCCCATGGATGTTTGTCATATTTTGTTGGGAGGACCGCGGCAATATGACATAAATGTTTTTCATGATGGAAGAAAGAATACATATACCTTGGAGAAGAATGGTAGGACACATATGTTGTTGCCAATTGAAGGCACGAAGGCGAAAGTAGAAGCAAGAAATACTATACTTCTCATGAATGGGAAGGAACTTCTAGATGAAGTCAAGAAGGGTGAAGAAATACAGTTCGTTGTGGTAAGAAAACCTAGAGTCATCTTGACCAATACTTCAATAGATGATCTACCTGAGGAAATTCAAGAACTGCTAGAGAATTTCGCTGATGTAGTGGTGGACGATTTACCTTGTTCATTTCCACCCATCAGGAGTATAATCCATCACATTGACCTTATACCAGGAGTGAGTTTACCAAACAAAGCAGCGTACAAATTGACGCCATAGGAGAATGAAGAAGTTAAGAAGAAATTCCAAGATTTGATGGACAAGGATTGATCAGAGAAATCTTGAGTCCATGTGTTGTGTCAATAGTGTTAAGCCCAAAGAAATATGGTGGATGGAGAATGTGTACAAACTCGAGGGATATAAACAAAATCACCATCAGGTATAGATTTCCTTTACCCGGGATGGATGACTTGATGGATTGCTTGAGTGGGGCAAAGTTTTTTTCAAAAATTGATTTGAAAAGCGGTCATCATCATATTAGGATGAGGAACAGTGATGAATGGAAGACAACATTCAAGATGAATGAAGGATTGTATGAATGGCGTGTCATGCCATTTGGTTTAACAAATGCACCAATTTCTTTCATGAGATTGATGAACGAAGTCTTGAATGATTTCACTGGAAATTTTATAATTGTTTATATTGATGATATACTAATATTTAGTAAGATTGAGGAAGAACATTTGAGACATTTAACTCTAGCGATGAGGAGGTTGCAACAAGAGAAGTTGCTGATAAATTTGAAGAAGTCGTCTTTCATGAAGAAATAACTCATTTATTTGGGTTTTGTGATATCTTCGAATGAGTTGAAGATGGATCCAGAGAAGGTAAAAGAAATCAAAGAATGGCCATCGCCAAGGAATATCTTTGAGGTCAGAAGCTTCCATGGACTAGCCAATTTTTACAGGAAGTTCATTAAAAAATTTAGTGGAATTTCTACACCAATGATGGACACAGTCAAGAAAAGACATAAATCCTTTCATTGGATAGAGGAAGCATAGAAAAGTTTTAAGTTGTTGAAAAAGAAGATAATTGAACATCCAGTTCTGGTTTTGCTATATTTTAGTAAAAAATTTCAAGTGAGATGTGACACAAGTGGATTTGCGGTTGGAGCAGTCTCAAGTCAAGACAATATATCGATTGCATACTTCAGTGAGAAGCTGAATGAGACCAAGATGAAATACTCCACGTATGATAAGGAATTTTATGCAGTCATACAAGCCTTGAATAAATGGAGACATTACTTGGTCCTGAAAGAGGTCGTTTTGTATAGCGACAACCATGCTTCACAATTCATAACCAAATAGGAAAAATTGAACCAGAAACATGCAAAATGGGTTGATTTACGCAGAACTTTACTTTTGTTATCAATCACATTTCTGGAACTGCTAACAAAGTTGTTGATGCATTGAGCAGGAAATGTTTGATTCTGTAGGAGTTTCATGTGAAGACCTTAGGTTTTGATAGCCTTAAGGATATGTACAGAGATGATTCAGATTTCAAGGATGCTTATGAAGCATGTGAGAATCTTGTTCTAAGGGAAAAAATACAATGGATTGAATAATTAATTCAAGATGGATTATTATTCAAAGGAAATCGGTTGTGTATCCTGAAGAGTTCCATGAGGGAAAACCTTTTAAAGGAAAATCATAGTGGGGGATTGGCTGGACATTTCGGCCATGACAAAACATTTGTGCAACTGAATAGTTTATATTATTAGCCAAGGATGAAAACAAATGTCAAGAAATTTGTCAACAATTGTAGAATTTTCCAGCACGCAAAGGGGAAAAGACAAAATACAGGATTGTATCAACCATTTTCGATACCAGAGAGGTCGTGGGACATGGTAGGCATGGATTTTGTGTTAGGACAGCCAAGGAAATAAAGAGGTTGTGATTCCATATTCGTGGTAGTCGACAGATTTTCCAAAATGGCACATTTTATTCCATGTCAGTAAACCAATGATGCAACACACATTGCTAATTGTTTTTTCAAAGAAGTTATTTGACTTCATGGTTTACCCAAGAGTATTGTTTCAGACAAGGATACCAAATTTGTTGGTCATTTCTGGAGGACACTATGGAATAAGTTGGGAACATACTTATATTTTATCACATCATATCACCCTTAGATAGATGGATAGACTGAGGCAACAAATCAAATTTTAGGGGATTTGTTGAGGAGTTTAGTAGTTGAACATCACAATCAGTGGGATCAAATTCTTCCACAAGCGGAATTTTCATATAATGACTCACCTAAAAGGAGCACAGGACAGAGACCATTCCAGATAATGTATGGAATGCAACCAAGAGGAGTATTTGAGTTGAGAAACTTAGAGCAGAGTGAATTCAGAAGTGCTGGAGCGAAAGATTTTGCAGCAGAGATGCAAGAGCTCCACAGTAAGATCAAAGAGTGGTTACATAATTCCAATCATAAATATAAGCACAGAGTAGATTAATAGAGAAGAGAGTTTCAATTTGAAGTGGGATATTTATTCTTAGCACATCTAAGAAAAGAAATTTTCCCAAGGGGAACATATAATAAACTGAAGATGAAAAAGATAGGGCCATGTAATATTTTAATAAAATTTGAGGCAAATTCTTATGAGATAGAATTTCTATATGGTGTGGGAATATCGCCCATATTCAACATAGAATATTTGTATCCTTACAGAGCAAATGAAGCGAGAGAAGAAAAACATCAGAATGAAGTTCAGTGGCTTAAACAGATGCCTGTAGCTGAAAATTTGCAGATGGAAAAGATCATTGATCAGAGAGTTAGCAAGAAGACCCAGAGAAACACATATTTTGAATATTTGGTAAAGTCGAAAGAACACCCGATTGAGGATGCCAGTTGGGAAAGTGAAGTAAATATCTAGAAACATGGACAAACGGTGCAGGAGCTCGTGAACAGGGGTCCATGAATTTTTTAGCCAGAGGAGTATGATGCAGGATCATTGTAAGTGCACACAAGCAGAGGACAACTGGATATGTACCAATGTGCATTTTTGAAGACATTCTGAATTTGAAAATATGAAACCTTAATGTAATAGCTAGAGGGATGTAATTTCCCTTAAATGTTTTGGGATTTAACGTAGATCTTGAGCGTAGCTCTCATCTGTTGATTGGAAGCATTTATTGTATTAAATGTAAAGTAAATGTAGGCTTTACTTTCGATTAGATAGCTTGAGATGTAGGAGGGAAAACTCTAGAAATCTCCCTCGCTTGTATTGTATTGTATCATTATTCTCATTGTAATATTTAGAGCTGTAGAGCAAGAGAATAGAAGAACAGAGAAGAAGATAGATTGTAGAAGATTGTATAAGCAGATAGTTGTTTCTATTGAACCCATGTACAAAAGCACTCGAATTAATATATGAAGACTTTGATTCAGTTTCATGGTGTTGTTATGGTTACTATTTACATCTATTGAATGGTATGTGCACAGTTTGCTTATATGTTCTGTTATGCATTTGTTTCAATGCTATATGTATGTGTATGATTTCATGTTGAATGTATGAAGTCTGTGAGAGGGAGAGTATGAGTTTCAATTGTTTCTCATCCCAAGAATTCCTGCAAGGAGTGCAGTGAAAGTCCACAAGGAGTGTTTGACAAGATTCTAAGTTTTATCTCTGAGAACCTCAAGAGGGATACCATTGTTCTCATATCAGCAGAAGTGCAGATATCGCATAGATCCATGCAAAGTGTGTGTAGGCCGGTTGAAGTCTTAGACTTTTCCAACCAAGAAAGAGGTTGAAGAATTTATGTCACAAGGAGTGCAAAGAAGAGGAAGACATTAGATAATCAATGATTATCATGAAGGCCACAAGGAATGCATGCAAGAATTCCCTTAGAATCTTTAAGTTTGCAGCAAGAACCAAGCTCAGGAGGGATAGAGACCTCGAAGAATTCAAAGGTGAGACAAGGGTCGAAGTCACCTCACAGGAGGAAAGCTCAGGAGGACGGATGCCAAGTTCTTTGGCAAGGATTATTAGAAGACGAATGGATGGTTGAAATTATCAGAGGGAGAACCACCGATTTTCCGTGGATCATTGGATCTAGTAGATCAACGGAGAGATTTAGGATGAGTGTCTTTAAACACTCGCAATCTTAGGAGGATTAGCAGCTGTTAGATCTGGATCAAAGAGAGTCGTTGATCTCGTGTTTGAGTTTCTTCATTTCAGAATTTGGGAGTGTGGATAAGGTTGGACTTGGAGTTAAGATTTGCAATATCCCGATTCACGAAATCCCGACAAGATATAGACCGTTGATCATGGGAAGAATCTAGATCATTGATCCACAACAAAGAAGTTGTGAGTTTGGACTTCGGGGAAAAAGAGGAGCGTTGTATCGTGAAACCACGAGTCACAAAATTCGGATGTGCTTGAAGGTTGGGACCCAAGTTGTGGTGGAGGGTCACATCAGGAGAATTTAAGGGAGGAGCTAAAGACCCGTTATTCCTTTTCGAGGTTTGGGGATTGAAGGAGTTAGGGGGACTTGTAATAGAAATCATTAAGTCGTGAGACCCAAAATACCATTTTGGGTTAACTCAGTGGTCGCGCCAGTAGTCACGAGAAAAAGGAGGTCTGTGCCTAGTGTTGGTTTCGCGCGGGCGTAACTTCTAAAAAGGACCTGTGGTTATATGTGTTAAGGATTCCAACTGGGAATCAAAGAGTCATTTCGACTCAAATGGAATTAGAACGATCCTTAGACCGGGAGGTCAAGCAGAACCTGCTGAGGTTGGGGTTCTGCGTCACACAACATCCTTAAAGGAGAACATATCATATTGTGTCTTAGTGGCAGTTTCCATACTAGAAAAGAGATTCAAAAGTTGCACTTGATTCCTTATTGTTGCCACTTATAAGTGGAAAGAAACCCTAGAACTATAGATGTTTCACAGGTTGAAGTCGTTCATATCCATTCCCATCTTGAAGCGAGATAATTTTATTTTCTTGTTGATCAAGAGTATCGTATCCTAATGGTGCTTTAGATCCCATATGGTTTCCTGTAACTCTTTATAATTCATTAAGTCTATGCTCCAAACTTGATTACCAAATTGATAAGTAGGGGAGAACTAAAAGCTAAAAAGCAAGAAGTTGTTGGGAAGATCCCAAGGATATAAAGAACTATCTTTCAACAAAAAATAAATCTAAACTCATAATACAAAAAGTGAACCAAATATCCCCCTCTCAAAGTAGATAATAAGAGGGCACACATAAAAAAATTCAAAGAAGAAACTATCCATAAATATTTGAAAGCTTGGCCCAAAGAGAGGAGAAATCAAACCAGGATCCCAAGGGTGAGAAGCCAAAAAAGACTAAGAATGAATGCCAAAGAGTATAAAACAAAATATTGAATTACCACTTGGCCCACAAAGACTTCTAGACTAGAATCTTCCTGCAAACTCAAAGAAATTGACTTTAAGAACCATATAAAACACTATCCAAATACGAATGCAGAGTCCCAAGGGATGAAGAAATGAAGCAAAGATTCCCATCAAGACATTGAAAATCCAATGACCCCAAAAAAATAAGAGCCTCTATGATTTTTGAAACTAAAAGGCAAGGTCAAATCCATTAATATCCCACATTGATTCCCTTGATCATTTGCTAATAATTCAAGAGTATGCACCATATATGGGAGATGCATGCAAGTGGTAATGGAGATTCCCATCAAGTCCCTTATGATTTCAAATGCATCATAGACCACTAACTTGGCCACATGCCAATATAAATTCATGTTGAGTGACTTTTCCTTCATGAGTTAGGGTATGGGTTGATAAGTTTCAATGTTGTTAAGGGTAAAATACCCCTCCATTTTCAAAGTGGCAAGATTCACTAGGAAATCCACCTCTTTCTTATTTTCCTTTTTGACATGGTAAAAACTAAGATTTGAAAATGTGACATGATGGTGCCTTATTCTTTCAGTCATAGTAGAAATTATAACATTTATAGGAGTGGTTCCCTAGAACATATACTTGATAATAATTAAATAATCCCTTGTAATAATCAGATTCTGTAAATTTAAGGATTTGGCGATGATCAAACCTTGCAATAGGGAGTATGATTATGTTAGATTATTGCAAAGAATTCCAAGAATACATAAGGTATTGACATGTTTTCCCTCGAGGATAAAAGTGACCCCCCCAACACCTCCCACCCCTTTCTTGTTTATTTCATTTCAGTTTCAGTTATTTTCATAATTTTGAGCACTATGCTAGTAATATTAAATCTAGGATCTAAGGTAATAAATTGCATAGTAAAATATTTCAAAATATTGTAAGATATGTTGTGATGAACTATTCTAATGGAATGTCCACGACAATTTACAGATCATTGAACATTGATTTTTGTTATGAATGCTTCACTTCATACGACACACATATTAGATGCTCAAACCGTACACTCCTTCATTTTGTCAATGTACACCATTCAAGGAGGCTCTTGTTACCTACCTTTCTTCATATTACTCCCAAAGTAGTGTCTTCGAATTATAGAAGTAAGAGGCAGAGAAAGGGGAACTTGGGTGGTGGTTAGAGTGTTAGTCTATCATGCCAGAATGACTTTGAATATTGTATATTTTCATCCAATCCAATTGGATGTGTGGCCACCTCTAATGGTGGTTTTCTCACATTTTTTTGAACTTGTTGTGCTCCATTATTTTCCAAATTTCCTTCTATTGATCCACATTCATGGTCGATATTTGATTTCATTTAGCCATCCATAAAATTATTCCTTTTTTTTTTCTTTTTCTCTTTTTCCTTATTCTTTTTCTCCTTCATCAAATTAGCCAAATTCAAGTAATGCCAGGGTAGAACAAGTCTCAAGCCCACATACCTTTAAGTCCATAGGTTCGTAGGTCCGCAATATGGAAGCACACATACTACAATATGAACCTATTACTTTTCAATCCTCTAAATCACACCTTTTTTTTCACTTTTCAACACTTAACCATTTTTCGTGAAACACGGATACGGGGCCACTAACCATCCGTTAACCTTTTTCTTGATTCTCTAGGTCCACATACCCGCCAACATGCATTCCTGTATTCTCCAAAATGCACCCTATATCTCTGTGACCCATAAAATGACCATCTCCCATACTTAGTCGCATTTATTGTTTCAATGTGAGCCTCCTTACCTTTCTTTCTATCCTCAAGTCCGCAGGTTCGTAGGCCCGCAGTCGCACATACTACACTTTTCACTTCCCAACCCTCATATTACACTCCCATACTTATCACTTTTCATCCACCACGACATCACATCATCACTTCCCATCAAATTTATTACCCCCACCACATCATCTACCACTTGTGTAAGCATACTACCATCATTAAATTTGTGGAACACTCGTAAACCTTGCAATAAATTCAAATCTCCTCATGCAAGCCGAAAAAATTAAAGCAAGATTCACATTGATTAATTTTTAGGAAAATATGTGGTGAAATAGAGTAAAAACTAATATGCCAAGCTGTAAATAGCAACAATAGTGCCACCTATTTCCAAATCCAAAAGTAAAGAAAAGAATGTCAAGTAAGAAAAGCGAGTTGTATTGTAGAGACACACTAAACATACTTGGGCATGAGAATCAAGAGTTTCACTGGTCGAGGGCGTACAAGTACTTAAAGACTCTTTTTTTGGTTGAGAAAAAGAAAAATCTAATTTGGAATTTAGGCATAGCATTAGCTGGTTGCATTCCAAATCTAACAGATTTTAAAGAATTTGTTCAATGGTGTGTAGATAAGTTCAACTTTGAGAAAACAAATAATTCAACTTCAAGGACATCAATCCATTTCTTTATCTCCTTTAGTATTTTAAATAATTCTATGACTTCCTACATCCACCTTGTGGTTTGAAAGTGAGAGACTGATGATTTATTGAAACAACATAGAGGAGGAGAAAAGTTCCTAAGCAATTACTTCGTCGACCCAGGCAGTAACCCAAATATTTCCAGGATTGAGGTAACTTCACTAAAATACCATGCACATAGTTTGCATGGTTGTTTTCCCATATTATTGGTCTAGAATCTATTGCATCTATACCAAGAAATATTATATATGTCCCACATTATTCTTTTCATGAGAAAGCCATCATAGACTAGGGCCATCTTATTTCGAGTGAAGTTTCTTTCCAATTGGGTAATTTTAAAAAGAATCAAAAATTCGGTATGACCTCTTACCTCATCTTTTCCATTGTTTATGGTCATGAATTTGAAGACTTTCCATGGGAAAGGAATATTGATTTCAAAGTGGAACTAGTTTACACATAGTATTTGACCATGTATAGACACAAAGCTCAATATCACTTTTACCTAGTTCACAATAATTTCATTTCAGAGATCAAAAAGTTGATTTCTGGCCCTAGAACACCAAAGTTATCTCTTGAAGCTGCCACCTTTCTCTCTAGGAAAGGAGTCTTGAGACTTCTGAGGAATTTACTGTATCGGGTTGTTCGGGTGTGAAGAAAATCCTTTTCGTCTTTCATTTATGCATCGATTTTTTTTTGTTGAGGAAATGTGCAGACGATATAAAACCTGGGCCCATTTTTTCAGTGAACGAATAAAAATAAATTTATACCCATACCATGGAAGATTGGAGAATTCATTGTAAAGAACATAATCCACCTCGACGAACTTGCATGCCATTTTGACCAACTTGTCTTAAAGGAAGCCAAATTTGTTAAGGTTTTTGAATCAGATAACAAGTTCATTGCACATATGGATTTAATTAGTTGTTCCTCACATTTCACTAAAATTGAATGATTTCAAGAAGAGGGTGAAGATAATTTGGATATCCATGAAATTGCGGCAGATCAAGTTTCAGATAACGTGGAAGAATTGACCAGTACCAATGAAGGTTACTGACAACACGACAAAGAAGTAGTAGACAAAAACCCTAATTCAAAAAATATTTCCCAGAAGAGTACACCATCAAGAACAAAATAAAGGATCAATGGTATTGAAATGAGAAAAGCATCAACCGAAGGTTCAGATGATGATGGTGATAAGGAGCCACGAAGGAAAAATATTGAAAAATTCCATATTGTGTATACTTTTGTTAAAAGGAAAAGAAATACACCAACAACAAGATTGAGCATACCTGAAACCCAAGAAATTCCACGAGCAATGGATGTTGATGAGCTCATTGAAGAACCTAGTTGGTCTGCACAAAGACTATTGAAAACCAGTGAAATTGTTGAAGCCTTAATTACCCATGAACTTGAAATCTTCGAGGAAGAATCTATTGCCTTGCACCATGCAACCTATAATCAAGTATCCAAAAGGTTGTTACTGGAAAAAGTTAGTACAAGAAACAAAAAGGAATCAAAAAAGTGGAAATCAATAATTGACTTTAATGGGGTTACAACATAAAAAAAAAATGCACAATTCCATGACGTAAATGGAGATGCTTTGAAGCAGTCTGTTGATACTATGGAAAGAGAAAATTTTGAATTGAAACAAAATATAAAAGAATTATGAGCAACCTTAATGCCAAGACCTTTATTTCTAGAGCCCCTAAATATGATTCAACTGACACTTGTGTTAGAAAACATTTTGGAAAGAAACAATGAATGAAAAGGTTCATCAAGTTTGTTGCAAGCAATAAGAAAGAATGTTGGGTCCATGCAATAAAAAAAAGAATAGATTTGATTCAAGAAATTTTGGATCTTTCTCAAAGTACTACTAATTTTGCATCAAGAATTACATATTTCAAAGAATATCTGTAGAAAGATCTGGAGAATGATGAAGGATTTTACAAGGAGGTTGTGAGTACATTCTTGGCCAAAGTTTTGAGCTTAAGTGATGCCCACGGAAAAGATCAAAAACTTCCTTCAATTACTCGGATGAAGTAGATCAATCCATGTGGGTTGAGGAGAACAAAAAAATTGAGAGAAATGATAAGTGAGTTAGATGTTTAAAAAAATAAAAGAGGTGATTTATTCTTTAAACTAGTTGATCTTACAATAGAACTTGATGGTCCTAATCCATTAATGGATACAATGCTATTATCAAAAGAAACATTAATAGAACAACTTAATGCATTAAAGGTAGCTTGGGAAAATGAATTTACCGAAACAATAGAGTTTTCCGAAGAAGAAGTTGAGAGATGATTAGTTTGGTATATTAATAGAAATGATGAAGTGGATGCCATGTTGCACCAATCGGGTATGGACATGAGAGAATTTGAAAATGAATTGTTTGAGATCAAACTAGGCATGAGATCATTGTCACTCCCTTGAGGGAATATATTGAGGAGTGGTTAATAAAAACATTAATCAAAATCATCGAGCCATAAAATAAAGAAACAATTGTAGTGGTTATGCCACCTCAACCACAACAAGAATCTACAAAAGAGGCACCTCCAAGCAAGTAAAGGGACATAAACCTCCCATCACAGTATTTTCATTTTATGGTCTGCAGGAGCCCCATTCTAGTCCTCTTTGAAGGACAAATGAAAAACTTTTCTTTAAAGACATTTAACTTGTATTTAAAGACTTATATTATTTATTGAGACTCCAAGAGAACTATTTTGGGATATTACATTATTGTATTCTAAAATACTTTGATTTAAATATTTAGATTTCAAATGTGTATTCATCACAATATTTTTGGTATTTAACGAAATGATCATTTAAATTTCTCTGCCATATGTGGTCCTTATTTCTTGTCTCCTTTCTGTGGACATTGTTTATTCCCTTGATGAATGTTGTGATGAAAATGTCAGTCTTTTATTTATCATACTCGTTTGGTTTATGAATTCTGTAACATATTGTGTATAATATTTTTGGACGAAACCTGGTCTCAATCTCAGGTATTGCTCTGAATGTGAATATTTGTTTTCAATAAGTATGGTCCTTTTCAGGTTTTGTTTATATTTTTGTGTATAATTTTAAAAGAAATAGAAGAGTACCACCTCTATAAAATTGCATGGAGATTTAATCCTCTTGATATTGACCTTCAAACCATAAAACAATGTTTTAGATCAACACCTTCATCCTTAGTTATTTGAAAAAAAAAAAAACATGAGTATTTAAATCTTTTTTATTAATACATTTAAGATAATATAAAGAATGACTAGCTCAAAACCATTTTTATATAAAATGTTAGAAAATTCTTTTCTCCAAGATACAAGTCTTTCTATCTTTTTCATGATTAAAAAGGGCTTGATCATACACTTTATAGTCATATATTCCTTCTTTTGCATGATTAAAAAGGGCTTGACCATACACTATATCTCTTCCTATCCATCGAAGAGATCTCGAGACTTGAGCATACAATATAACCTTACCTATCCTTGAGCATACAATCTAGACTTGAGCATATAGTCTAGCCTTGCCTTGAGAAATATCAAGGCTTCAACATACAATCTATCCATGTTCATCTATCGAAGAATTGTTAATCCATGTTCATCTATCGAAGGCTTAAGCATACACTCTATCCATATTCATTTGTGAGGATTTGAGCATAAACTCTATTGTTGTCTTTGCCTTTTCTTTGTTTTTTATTTTGTTAATGGGAGCTTACAAGAGTTCAAGACATTCATAAAGCTTCTATAATTTGACAAAGGTCCATCCCAGTGTCATAGTTCCCATGCACCACCTACTTACATGGGTTGATAACTATTTTGGAGTAATGTGAGGTCTATTCCTATTCTTAAAAATAAGAAGAATATATATATTGGAAGTGCAAATTTAAATATAATATCATCCCATGGTTTTATTGATTTTTTTTTAATATCCATTCTTTATGATTGTCCTCGTCTTTTATGTTTTAAATGACTTTCTATTATACTCTCTTAGTGTACATATATCTTGTATGGTATTCTAACTGAGTTCATTATTATTTTCATATGTTTCACAATTTAGTTGAACCCAAACCAATGATTTTTTCAAGGCATTGGTGTGAAGCTTTAAAATATGAAATGATCAAGAATGCTAACTCATTTTTTTCTATATTTTCTTTATTATTATTTATATTATAATCTTAACTATTTTGTAAAACATTGTCATTATAAATTTGTATTAAATGATTATTTTTTAATTTTATTTTTTTAATTAGGAGAATTGGTAGTCTCACTAATTGTTATTGAGAAGACTTAAAATGGAGTTGGAGAGGCTGCCCTTATAAATCTAGGCTTAGCATAAGCACCCACAAACCACATTAGGTAAGTAAACTGAGTTTTGAAACTAGACAAAGTCTCTATGATGGAAAACAATGTCTTCCAGAACAAGACATCCACAGTTCAACTTAGCCCAATATAATGTATTAAATACCAACTTAAGTGACCTAGGGTGTTTGAGTGAAGGCATGCCAAGTAATTACATGTTTGGGGTAGCTGACTAAAAATATAAAAGAAATAATTGAAATAAAACTCCAAATAAGGTAACTGATTTTATGGTTTATTTAATAGAGATGATTTAACTCATAATTATGAATATCATTTTATCGTTGTTTTAATGCACAATTCTAATTGAGTGGCATTAGCCTTTTTTTTAGCATGATTATAAGCTTAAATGAAAAATTCCATTAGTAAATCAACTTTAATCAAAATTTATATTGCTTGAAAAGTAAATCAATTTTAATCAAAATTTATATTACTTGAAGAATAAACAAATATCAAAATACCACATGTTAGAATCAATGAATCAACAACCTAATCACACCTTTCCATTGGATTCAACCCAAAACATATTGTTGTACACTAAAGAAAACCATATCAAATGAGAAAGGGAAATCAATTCTCCCACTAATCATTGCATTCATAAAGATAGAGTGAAATCTATAGCTTTTAGTGCAAACAAATTAACTATCTATGATAGGGAGTATGAGAAAAACTATTAGGGAGAGTATGATAAAGTTTTAAAACATCTCAATTGTAAAGGAAATATATGATAAGGAGTATGATAAAACCTATTAGAAGAGTATGATAAACTTTTAAAACATTTTAATTAAAAGAATTTTTTTTTATTTGAACCAATGACTTAACTTCAAAAGTTTAAAAACTTAACTGAATGTTTGAAAGTTTTTTAGAAACTTAATTTAAAGAGAAAACCTATTAACCTATTAAGGAGAGTATGATAAACTTTTAAAACATCTCAATGAAAGGAAATATTTTTATTTGAACCAATTACTTAATTTCAAAAGATTAAAAACTTAACTGAAAGTTTAAAAACTTAATTTAAAGCCCAAACAAGGATGAGTTGCTATACAACTCTCTCTAGTTCTTCAAAGACTCATATGTGATTACATTATGTTTTATATACAAGGACACTATCAAAATAATATCTCCATGTTATTATATTATATAATTTGAACATTTAATATAAGACATGGAATTATGAGTGAAGCCTTATAAATTTATTATTAAATAATTGGGTAATGCTTTATGAATGGGAAAAAGGTATTCTTGAAAATATGAAAACTTGTTTTAAAAGTATATTTTATAAATAAATAATTTTAATTATATAATATATTTATAATATTTTGAAGTTTATTAGGTTAGAATTTATTAGTTTAATGAGGAATTTACTTTGAACATTTTGGTTTTAATAGGATTGTGTTTGGTTGGTTTAGTAGTTATTATTTGTTATTATGGTTAGTGTTGTTATTTTCTAATCAATATTTAGAAGAAAAAAAAAATATTTTTTAATAGAATAATAAATAATTGATGATGATGATGATGATGATGATGATGATGATGATGATGATGATGATGATGATGATGATGATGATGA
>JZKD02S2384694.1:173901-199733 GCA_000966675.3 Picea glauca
AATGGATAACTAGATAAATGGCAAAATGATTTATGAAGATGGCTTAAAATGCAAGGAATACAAAAACCCCTCAAAACCCTCATTAAGCCCCCTCTCTTGTGGAATCAAAGTCCCCCATTACTTTGCTCCTTACCCGTCTATAGTCGACATTGCCTTTCATTTTATTATTTTTCAATGTACAATGTTTACATATTACATTTCTTGGCCCCTGACCATTCATAATATTTACAAACATACAATACTACATCGAGGATCAAAACTAGGGTTTTAAAATCCCCTCCCCTTACAATTTTCACTATCCTCAATGCACATCACCATACATGTGTACATGCATATATATATGTATAATATTACATCACAATACTCAATAGTTTTGTAGTTTAGTGACTCTTGCAACAAATCCAACCAACAATATGTTGTTCCCCTCAGCATGCACAACCCAAGAAAGTGTACCCCCTTCTCAACACCGTAGTCTCTCGGACTATCCCACTTCCCTTCTAGCATTCCAATATAGGCTTAAAAACAAGTCTTAGAGTTATGGCTCCAGGAAATCCAATTGCACCAAAATGGAGTCTTTGTACACTTATGTACAAATGTACATTCATATTTCCTACGAAAAATGAAAAAATCTAGAAGTAGTCTTTCTGTATGATTTCCTTGTGCTCCTACGTGGCATCTTCAAGACAATAGTAGGTTCAATGGACCTTTACTAGGTTGATGGATTAGTTCTCAATGAATTTTACTTTTTGGTTCGGGATAGGCACCAAATCCACCCAAAAGTCCCTTTTGTGCTCCACCTAGATCACAATCCATTCAATTACATGGTTAGGATTAGTCACATACTTCTTCAACAAAGACACATGAAACACATTATGAACTCTCATTGATGCAGACAATGAAAAAAAGTATGTAATGGGTCTATCCTATCTAGGACTTCAAATGACTCACAATATCTTGTTTCTAACTTTGAGAAACTTCATAATTTCAACGAGCTCCTTTTAGCCTTTACTTTCAAAACCATGTGCTCGCCCACTTTGAATTCCCTGTGTGATCTTCCCTTGTCTGCATAGATTTTCTACTTGTGTTGTGCAATATTTAAATTATACTTTATATTTATGATCTTTTCTTCCATTTCTCTTAGCAATTCTGGCCCAATAATAGCTCTGTCTTTTAGGTTATCCTAGCTCATTGATGTGTTGTCATTTCTTCCATACAAGGATTCAAACGATTTCATCTTCAACTATGCATGATACCCATTGTTATAATAAAACTCAACCAAATGAAGATAGTCTTCCCATTTTGAAGGTTGATCCATTACATACATTCTTAGCATATATTCAATTATTTGGTTGATCCTCACTATCTGTCGATCTAATTTTGGATGATATGATGTGATGAAATTTAGATTTGTCCAAAATCCTTTAAGTAACCCTTTCCAAAATATGGAAGTGAACTTGGAATCTCTATTTGACACCATTGGCTTAGGCACACCATTAGCCTAACAATTTCTTTCATATAAATCTCTACAATGTTGGTTGCCTTGTGAGTCATCTTCATAGGAATAAAATGTGTAGCCTTTGCAATCTTGTCCACCACCACCATGATGGAATCATGTTGTTTTTCTATTCTATGAAACTTGGTAATAAAATATATAGTAATAATCTCCCATTTCCATTCAGGAATGGGGTAATGACTATAAAAATCCTATTGGATATTTGTTCTCAACCTTTATCTTTTGACATTCCATGCATCTAGCAATAAAATAAACTACATAATTCTTCATACCAGGTCAAGACAATAATATTGGCCTCTTATAGATGGAATTGTTATCTGATACCCTGGATGCCCATTGTATGACACGTCATACATCTCTTTTAGAACTAAAGTTATCAATTCTTCAGAATTAAGAACATAAATTCTATTCTTATACAATAGGGTTCCATCCTCTTCTAGCTTGTAATCTTTAAATTTCTGTTGTACATTATCATGTTGTAAGCTTTCTTTAACTTGCACATAATGTTGGTATGATGTTACAATTTATAAAATTATATATTTTAAATCCATACAACACATACTAATGGTTGTATCATGCCTTTCATGCACCCTCTTACCGAGTGCATCAACCATTTTATTTTATTTTCCCTTAATGCGCTTGATGCCAAAGTCACATTCCCTGAGGAATTCCAACCATCTAGTTTGTCTGAAATTTAGTGTTGGCTATCCAAACAAGTATTTCATACCAATGTGATTTGTTCTCAGATCAAATTTTATTCCCATGAGATAATGTATCCACATTTTCAGTGCATGAACAATTACTTCCAATTCAAAGTCATGTGTGGCATAATTCCTCTCAATCTCTTTCAACTTTCTTTACTCATGGGAAATTACATGCCCATTTTGGGTAAGGATTCCATGAAACTCTTATTTACATGAATTTTTTCACACAAAAAAATCCTCATATGGATTTGCAATATTTAAGACAGGTGCAATAGTTAATAAATCCTTCAAGTGATGGAAACTCTCTTCACACTTGGTAGTTCTTTCAAATTTTGTTCCTTTCTTTTGCAAGGAGGTGATCAAGTGTGCAATCTTGGAGAAACTTACAATTAATCTTTTGTAGTAACTAACTAGACCCATAAATGATCTAACCTTTGAAATGTTCTTTAGTATTGACTAACCTCTAATTGCTTCAATATTTTCTGGATCCACTACCATGCCATCCTATGAGACAATGTGGCCCAAATAGTGGATCTTCTTTTGATAAAAAGTGCACTTACTCAACTTGACATACAATTGGTGTTCTCTCAACACTTGTAGCACTATCCTCAAATGCTACTCAAGCTCATCCTTTGTCTTGGAGTACATAAGAATATCATTCAAGAAGACAATGCCAAATTTGGCTAGGTAATATCTGAACACTCCATTCATTAGACATATAAAAGTAGATGGTGCATTTGTCAACCCGAATGGCACCACTACAAACTCATAATGGTCATATCTTGATCAAAATGTTTTCTTGCTAGTATCTTGTTCTCTGATTCTCACTTAATGATAATATGATCTCAGTTCAATCTTTGAAAATATCCTTCCTCATCTCAGCTAATAGAAAAGGTCATTAATCCTTGGCAAAGGGTAATTTTTCTTTACAGTAACATTGTTTAGTTGTCTGCAGCCAATATATAACCTCATAGTTCCATCCTTTTTCTTCAAAAAAGAACCGGGGCACCCCAAGGTGAAACACTTGGGTGTATGCACCCCTTCTTCAACAACTCTTCTAACTACATCTGCAACTCTTTCATTTTTGATGTTATCATTATATAAGAAATATTGGACATTGGGGAAACTCCAGACATCAAGTCAGTAGAGAAATCAATGTCTCTCTTGGTTGGCAATATTGGCATTTCCCCAAACACATATTTATACTCCTTCAAAACTAAATAATATTGAATATTTGGCACCTTATCATTGGACGACTCTTCCATATGTGCTGCATTTATTCAAAATCCTTTTCTAAAACTTCTTTTAATCTACAATGCTGAAATATCTTTGACACATATAAGTCTTGGATTACCTTGAATTGTCCTTGAATTTTCTTCCTCGTCAAGACATGTGAAAGTCCCATTGTAGCAATCTAGGATAACATGATGCTTTTCCAACCAATACATACCAATCAAACAATCATATGACCCAAACAAAAACATGTTCAAATAGGCCTTAGTGTTGAATCCATTCATGTTCACTAATAAATCCATAAAAAAATCATTGATTCTTCTCTTGGTTCTAGTGGTTAGATAAACCAACTAAGACTTATCATGCTTACATTTCTTCAAATTATATCTCTCAACTAGTTTACGATCTATATAACTATGACTAGCTCTAGAATCAATCAAAATAGATATGGAATGATTGTTAATCTTACCTTCCACGTCAATTATGAGGGATTGATAGTCTGCTTGTATATTGTCCAAGGCTACATAAATCCTTGGCACACTCCTTCCTAAGTCTTCCATTGTATCTTATTCTTGAATGTTATGCACAATATTTTTCTTATCTCCCTTGTGAGAACAACATTTATACACTTGGTCTCCCTCACATTCCCAACACTTTATGAACTAATGACTTGGCCTTTTCCCCAATAAAATGATCATTTGAGGCTCACGTTGCTTGTCGCCCTTGTTAATATGACTGGGAACTATTCCTAAAGAAAGGTAGCTTGAATCCTTTCTTCCTATAATCTATCTTGTCTTTCTTCTTTTCATCCAAAGTTTTTTGAAAAATTGGCCTTCCTTTATTATGCTCATACAAATACTTATCTTTCCTCATAGTTTCCTAAAAATTCTTGGGCTCATTAAACTGAATTTTATTCTTGTAGAATGATGGAATCCCACTTGAGAACCTATGATTTTAACCTTCTATTCCTTGATGAAATCCACACATCTCAAAAGCTCCAAAAATTTCTTTCCATACTCTTCCATGGTCATGTTCCATAGATTAAGCTCAAAGAACTCTCACATTTTATTACCATAGTAATGCTCTAACAAGCACTACTGCTGAAAATAATTTTTAAAATGCTTCCGAGAGATTCTCTTTTGATCAATATGCTTGACCTTCTTTAGCTGGTACCACCACATGGAAGATTTGCTATGCAAATGATAGGTGACAATCCTTGCTTCTAGATTTGATGAATAATTATGCAGTTGAAAATATTTTCTCATGCCCAACAACCAAGCTTCAACATATTCACCTTTCATATTTTCTCCATCAAATGTAGGTGGCTTGAGATTTCTTATCTCTCCTTGGAAAAAATCCAACTCACTCCTCCTTTGATGTATGATAAGGGATATACTTTGGATTCTCTTTGACTCAACACATGATATTCTAATTGAATGATGATGTTGTTGGAATACTGAGAGGGGGGTGAATCAATATTACACGATAATCATTATTTTCTTTTACCACAGTTTCTTTTTAATCATAATATATTAGTAACCAATAGATAATCATGTCATTCAAAATACACAAATATTTAACGTGGAAACCCAAATGGGAGAAAACCACAAAACTTTTTTTATAAAATTTCGTAAGCACCAACTTACAACAGACACCAATATGGAATAATATTTGTAGGAACTAGTCTGCAAGGGGCACCAATCCCATTGATGAGCACCAACTTAGCCAATGAGCACCAACCCACAAAATTATTGTTCATAGGAACCAACCTGTAGGAGACACCAATCCCCTTCCTTTCTCCACCCTTCCACCCTGAAATTTTTTTAATACGTAGTTTGCTTCAGAAGACCTCTCCAACATGATTCATCCTCTATGTCATCAAACCTTAGATCATATTCATTTCTTTCACTCTTATGTACGAACCCCAGAGCCTCACTTATTCACATTCCACACACACACACACACACACACACACACACACTTTCAAAATAATTCAGGGATCATTATATATTTGAGCTCATACTCCAAGAATTTGTTCTCAACCAAATCATATTTAACAAGTCAGCTCTAGGTTTCCATTAAAAATAGGCTTAAAATAAAATCCTTCCAATTGGTCCCAAATTCCTTCCTTGTTTCACGCATGGGATTGCTTACCATTCATGGCACAAATATCATCACTCAATATCCATTGGATATTACTATGAATCAAATATTGATCGTCGATCTTCTCGCTACCCATTGAATTAGTATTCTTATGCAATGCCCCTTCGACGTTCAACAATCGTCTGATTTGGATCTTAGATTGATCTCACTCATTGATCTCATTCTATCCATGTAGTATAATTACAATGTATAGTAGTTGTCCGATCAATATTAGATAGATCACAACCATCAGATACAACATCCATCATATTGAAATCACAAGGCTTATTGGACCCTTGGGACCTCATCACTCAACCACTGTCAAATATAGATTTCCATTCAATCTCCATTGTTGATTTGCAATCATGTTTATTGGGATCACCGAGAGTCCAAAACACTCAACACTACCTCAACCGTTGGATCGTTGATCAATGAATGTCATTGATTCTTGGAGTCCCTTTTCATTGAAGTATTAACTCTACTCCAATGACAAGTACTGTGATGGATCCAATGGTCCTTGCAGTCTGAAATCAATGGCTCCCATTACGTCGCCCCCTCAACACGCATGATGGTTAATTTTTGTTCCTCAATACTTTCATAAGATGGCTAAGTGGGACCCACATAAATATACGGTTATCATCGCATCTTATTTGCATGCTAACCAATGATCCAGATTGCTCATTTTTCTCGAGACAACACTTTTCCCGAGGAAGGGAATATTCTCCGATACTTTTTATTTGGATTTTAAAAATGGTGCACTATTTCACTCTGACCATCTCACTATAATGAACAGTCTAGATCTCTTCGCTATGGCTCTGATAGATCAATGGTTCATATTAATTCATAGTTTCCTTCATTGTCGGGCTTCCTATCACCTTTGTATGTGGCCAAATCTTCTTATGACACGTGGTCCAATCACTGGGTTACACTTTCCTTCTTTTGTGGCACTGTCCTGGTATTTACGTGGCATTGTACGAAGTTTGACACATGCATCTGATGTGGTGTTGACATGGCACTGACGTGTCCTCCACGTGGACTTCTTTCACCTGTATTGGAAGATGTGGTGCCTCCAAGAATGTGACATCATCCCTTCCTATTGCTCTGCTCTATCATTGTGTTGACTTGGCATTTTCCTTGCTACTTACATGTCCTTCCAGGAGTTATCGATATTTTTCCCTCTAAATAGATCTCATCTGTTGGTCAGACTTCTCTTTGTTGAAGTATCCTTTCGATTCCTTATTCCTAAATCCGAAAGTATTTTACCATTGTTTCGTAATTTGAATTAATATTGATGTTGGTTGTCGATATGGATAGACATATATCCAAGATGTAATATTGTCCGTCCATTATTAACATACGAACGAGAAGTCTATGCATTCCTTTCGACACACAAATCAAGGCCAAGAATAGAATATTATTTGATAGATTTATATTGAACCATATATTACTCTGTCAACATTCCTCGTCTCATAGAGATGAATCCGAAAGTCTTTTACCATTGTTTCAAGCTCTGAATTCAGGACTACTTCTCACTGTGAATCTGGTTCGATCTTGATCTAAGATTTAATCTTGGCCGTCCATTATTAAGATACAAATGGAAATTCTGGCACTAAAAGTGAACTCCTTCCGCATGGTTCCATGGATATTCCATTAACATTCAATCTAAGAGCTTTCACTTGTTAATTATAAACCCATCGAAATCAATTTCCTTGGTGCATGTGGGATATTGTCTTTTTCCTTTGCTTCATTAACTTCATGTTTTCTCTACTCATAGAAACTTCGCTATAATTTAATTAGTGTGAGCTAGATTTTCCTTTGATCCTCTGCAACTTGGTCGTCGAGCACCCTAGTAGAGATCATGTCAAAATTTAATCAACACACACACACACACACATATACAATATATATGTGTGTGTGTGTGTGTGTGTGTGTGTAGGCACCTTCTCGACTTGCTCTGTCTGGTTTGATTTGTACCACAAAGATTCCTCTCTCTTTCTCAGAGTCATTTATGGTTCAGGTTCAATCCTGGGACCTATCATCTCAGTATTCTTGCCTTCATCAATGACAATGGTCAGTCTCCCCATGCTTGTGACATCAATGACATCCAATGATTTCTATATTTGACTTCAATGAAAACACAATTTCCAACAATCTCCCCCTTTTTCATCGATGCCAACAAATATTATTACACTATTATGTGCAAGTATTCTTTGCAAGTATCCTTTGTCTGCAAGTCTCCCCCTATCTCCTCTATATCCCCCTTTTACATCAATGGAAAGGGTTTATGTATTTGGTAATTTATTCATTGTAGACAACAATGTTTTTGTATCTCCCCCTAACGTGGTACTCTTCATTTTTCTTTGCAATGTGAAACTATATGCACTCTCCCCCTAATCTTTTGGTTCTATTGAGCTCCCAATAGCTTTCAGTTCAGGCTTTCACTGAGAAATGGGAATGAATCACATATTCTATCTAAGATACTCAAATGTATCTCTGGGTAGGGGTTTTGTAATTATATCTTCTATTTGTTCCTTGATATGAACAGACTTCAGCTTGAAAATCTTATCATTTACATATTCCCTTAGAAAATGATATTTGATTGGGATATGTTTTGTCTTTGAGTGCATCACTGGATTCTTTTAAATGATTATAGCACTGGTGTTGTCACATATTATCAAAATCCGCTTCTTGTATTCTATCTGAATGTCTTGCAGTGTTTGTTTCATCTAGATAATTTGTGTACAACATGATGATGCTACAATGTACTTTTCTTCTACTATGGACAATGAGATTGAAGATTGTTTCTTTCTTAGCCAAGATACTAAACAATTTCCCAAGAAGAATTCTCCTCCACTTTGTGCTATTTCTTTCATCAACACTACCTACCTAATATGCATCATTATATGTTGTTAGGGTAAAGCCTTCTCCTTTTGGATACCATAGTCCAAATTCCAAAGTACCCTTTAAAGATATAAATATTTGTTTGACAACATGTACATGTGTTTCCTTGGGTGCATCTTGGAATCTTCCAACTATCCCTACCGCTTGAATTGTGTCTAGCCTTGAAGTTGTCACATAAAGTAGGTTGTCTATCATTGAAATGTATAAAGATTGATTAGTTTCCTTAGATTCATCCTCCTTGATAAGATTACATCTAGTGACCATGGGTGTGCTGACAGGTTTACAATCTTCCATATCAAACTTCTTCAACATCTCTTTTATGTATTAGGTCTAAGAGATGAATATTCCTTTGCTAGTTTGAGTAATCTGCAGTCCCTAAAAGAATGACAATTCTTCTAACATGGAAATCTAAAATCCCTGTTGCATTTCTTCTACAAAATTTTGGCTCATTTCATCATCATTGCTTCCAAAGATAATATCATCCATGTACACTACAATGATCATCATTTCTACATTATCTATTTTGATGTAGATATTGATGTCTGTTGTTCCCTTTTTGAAACCTTGTTGCTGCAAGTACTTGTCAAGTCTTGAGTACCATGCTCTAGGAGCTTGCTTTAAGCCATATAATGCTTTCTTCAATTTGCAAACATAGTCTTCATTTTCTGACAATAGGAACCCTTTCAGTTTTTCTATGTACACTTATTCCTCTAGATCTCGATTTAGGAATGTTGACTTGAAATCCATTTGATATACTTTGAGGTTCTTAAATCTTGCAAATGCCAAAATAATCCTAATGGCTTCTAATCTTGCAACATGTGCAAATGTTTCTTCAAAATCAATACCTTCTACTTGAGTATACCCTTTATAGACCAATCTTACTTTATTTCTTACTATTCCATCTTCATTCAACTTGTTCTTGAATACCCATTTAGTTCCGATCATGTTTTTATCCTCAGGTCTTGGGACAAGCTCCCAAGTCTCATTTTTCTCAATCTGATTTAACTCTTCTTCCGTAGCATTCAGCCAATGATGATCATTTCAAGATTCTATAAAGAATTTAGGTTCCAATTGAGACAATAGGGAGAGTTTCAACTACTTAGATTTGTTTTCCAATTTCCTCCTTGTCTAAGTTCTAGCATTTTTTTCACCAAGAATCAAGTTTTCCAGGTGATTCTTTTGTACAAACCTTGATGATGTTTATGTATCTTGGAATTTTGTTCTTCTTTCCTTTCTTCCTCATTTTCTTGTTCATTTGCTTGTTCCTCTTCCTCCTATTCTTCTTCATTTTATTCTTCTTCTTCTTCATGTTCTTCTTCTTCTTTAGTGTACTTGATTTCTTCATCTATTCTAACATGGATACTTTCAACAATATTCTACAACATTTTATTGTAACACCTATAGGCTTTTCTTATTGATGAGTATCCAAGAAATATTCCTTCATCTGATCTAGAGTCAAATTTGCCTATGTCTTCATTGTCTCGTTTGATGTAACACTTGCTCCCAAAAATTATGAAGTGTTTTCCAGATGTTGGTTTCCCTTTCCATAGTTCATAGAGTTTCTTGTAACTATTGATTCTAATCCATCCTCTATTTAGGATATATAAAACTGTATAAACTACTTCTCTCCAAAAATTGTCTGATAGACCTACTTCATTTATCATTGTTCTAGCAATTTCTTGCATATGTCTATTTTTACTTTGAACAACCCCATTTTGTTGAGGAGTTCTTGTTGTTGCATATTGTCTTTTTATTCCATTTTCTTCAAATAATTCCACAAAATCATTGGACGTGAATTCACCTCCATTTTCTGAGCTTAAACATTTTATTTTCATCTCTGTCTCATTCTCAATTAGAGCTTTGAATGTCTTGAATTTGTCAAATGATTTAGATTTGTTTTTTAGGAAAGTAACTTGAGTCATTTTTTTATAGTCATCAATGAGTAACATGAAGTACCTTTGCAATTCCCGATACAATATATTATGCAAAACAAAAAATATCTAGAAAGCAATGACAAAATAATAATGATATATCCACGAAATTGTCATAAAAACACCAGAATATTACCAAAATAATCACCAGAAAGAACAAATTTATTATGATAGCAATGTTCACTTGCCTCTTTGAGGGGGAAACCTTGAGGAGAGAAGAGCTCTATTACAATAATCTCCAAGACAAAATATCCACTACCTCCTACTCTTATTTATATTAGTTCTACCTTCTAAATAAACTTCTAGAGGAAGATCTTTCTAGAAGTGGAAGCTTCTATTAGGTAGTCTTACATTAACTTATTCTTATTTATTAATTAGTCCTTATTAATTAATTCCAACCTTTATTAAATAGAAAGCATATCCTATTAACTAATGACCCATGGAAAGGGGTTAGGATTGGATCCTAACATGCCCTCCCCCTTCAAAAGTAGCCTTGTCCTCAAGGTTGCAGGTATGAAAAATGTTGAAGTATGGTCGTGGGTTCCCAGGTCACCCCCTCTGGTGTTGTGTCCTTCCACTTGATCAACACTTCCTCAATAGTGTGGCCACACAACTAACGTTCATGGTTATTGAGGACTGCTTCTGGTTGGAGCCACAAGGAACCTTCTTCATCTAATTCCAACAGTACGGTTTGGACTCTGAAATTATGGCCTGCAACTTTCTTCAGACAAGAAACATGGAATACCAGATGGATTTTGGAAGTAGCAGGAAGGGCCAATTTGTAAGCCACAAAACCAATACACTTGATGATATGGTAGGGTCCATAAAACTTAAGTTCCAATTTGTGATGCCCTTGAGCTGTGAGAGATGTTTTCTTTTAAGGTTGGAGCTTGAGAAACACCTGATCACCTTCCTGAAAAACCCTTTCTGAACGATGTTAATATACCTATTTCTTCATGCGATTTTGGGCCATGTGGAGGTTATCCTTTAGATCCGTTAGAGTGGTTGTACATCCTTGCAACATTGTATCAATATATTGGACCTTATATGTGAATAGAATATAGGTACTGATTGTCGGTAGTCTTTGGCCATACACTACTTCATATGGGGTCATTTTAGTTTCCATATGATAGGAGGTATTGTACCACCATTCTGCCAAGGGAAGCCACTGCACCCACTGGTGTTATTTGTCTGGACAAAAACAACACAAGTAGGTTTCCAAACATTTGTTGACTACTTCCCTTTGGTCGTCAGGCTGGGGGTGATAAGTTGTGCTCATGTTCAGTTGGGTGCCCTGCAATTTAAACATCTATTGCCAAAATGTACTGGTGAAATTTGGGTCATGATCAGAGATAATAGAGGTTTGCATGCCATGTAGCTTGAAAATCTGATCAAGGAAGACTTGTGCGACAAGTGTCGGTGTGAAATGGTGAGGTAAGGGACAAAAAAGAGCATACTTGGAGAGGCGATCAACCACCACCATGATGACAGACTTGTTCTTGACTTTAGGAAGGACCACTATAAAATCCATGGATATTTCGATCCACAGAGAAGCAGGAATATATAATGGTTGTAGGATGACTGGAGACTTTACCATTTCACCTTTATTATGTTGGCACACCTCATATTCTGTGACAAATTGAAGTATATCCTTCTTCATTCCAACCCAAAAAAAGAATGACGAGCATGAGAATATGTCTTTTGGAAGCCCGAATGACCCACTATAGCTGAGGAGTGAAACTCATTTAAGAGTTGGGGATTAACTGCTGAGCAGGGTGAGAGCACCAAGTGATCCTTATATTGGAGAATATTATACTACCAAGTGTATCTAGTGGGAAGATTAGGGTCCTCTTGAATACGCTAAATTAATTTGGAGGTAGCCTAGTGTGTTAGCCACTCCTGGCGCACTTCTTCAATCCAATCAAGGATTGGTAAAGATAACACAAAGAGGGAGTTGTCCTCCTCATGTTGTCTTGACAATGCATCTGCTACTATATTATCTTTACCATTTTTGTAGATGATTTCATAATCATAACCCAACATTTTTTTCAACCACTTATTTTGTTCTCGGGAGGATAGTTTCTACTCCAAAAAATATTTCAGGTTATGGTGATCAGTTTTAATATAAAAATGATGTCCCAAGATATATGGTCACCAGGTGTGCATAGCATGGAGAATGATCATCATTTATTTTTCATATGTAGATCGACCTAGGTTGTGACCACTCAACACTTGGCTAGTAAATTCCAAGGGTCAACCAACTTGGGTGAGAACTGCACCTATACTCGTTCCTGAAGCATTTGATTCCACCAAAAAGGTTTTTTTGAAGTCAAGAGCTACTAGGAAAAGGGTCATGCACATGGCCCTCTTTAATTCAATGAATCCTTTCTCAACAACAAGTGTCCAATGAAATGCATTCTTCTTACGGAGGTTAGTCAAGGGCTTAGCAATTTTTCCATAATGGTTGAAAAAATTCCTGCAATAGCCTGTGAGACCTAGAAAACCCCTTAGGTGATTTAAGGTCATTGGTCATGGACATCATTGCATAACTTGTATCTTTTTGGGGTCCAATTTTACCCCATCTCTACTGACAATGTGCCCCAATTATTCCACTTCGTTGACACAAATGAACATTTGGTCTTTTTGAAAAACAATTGGTTTTCCTACAAAAAGTGAAGGACTTTGTCCACATGAAGAAGATGGTTATCCTAGGTGCAACTATAAATGAGGATGTCATCAAAGAAAACCAAGACAAACTTCCGAAGGTGAGGTTTCAATATTTTATTCATGAGACTTTGGAAGGTGGATGGATCATTGCAAAGGACAAAATGCATGACCAAGAATTCATAATCTCCCTCATGAGTTTGAAAATAAGTCTTCGAAATATCAACCTCGTTCATCTAGATGTGGTGATACCGGGATTTATGGTCTAACTTGGTGAAAACCCAGGCACCTTGTAATTCATCCATTTAATCATCAATGACAAGAATGAGAAAATTAACTTTGATGGTTAGTTTATTCAAGGCATGCAAATCAGGGCACATGTGCCAAGTACCTTATTTATTTTAAACCATCACCACTGGTGAAGAATATGGGCTAGTATTAGGGAGAATTACCCCCGCCTCCAATAACTCATGTACCATATTTTCTATTTCATTTTTCCGAGTAAAGGGGTATCTATAGGGATGTACATTGGAGGGTTGATTTCCCAGCAGGAGAGGGATATGATCATGCTCACCCCTAGAAGGAGGTAGGGTTGTAGGAAGCTCAATGATCTTGTGGTATTTGTCCAAGATGTTTTTCATGCTAGGAGGAACTACCTAAGAGACCTACTCAATGAATTGGATGGAATTAAGTTGAGAAATAACACCATGGTGGCATTTCTTCAATAGTTTTTCCATCTTGTGAGAGATGATGATTCAGGAGAGCCCACTTAGAGATCTCGGAGAGTATAAAGGTGAGAATCTTGGGTGAATCTCATATATAATTATTGATAATCCATTGTGATCGGCCCTAGAGTGAAAAGCGAGTCCACGCCTAATAAAATATCACAACCATCCATGGTAATAGAGAACATGTGGGTTTTTAGATGGTAATCACCCATTTGGAGTTTGACATTCTCATAGTGGCCCAAACACTTCATAGTACCACCATTAGCGATGAGTATTTGAAAACTAGAAACACAAGAAGACTAAAGAAATGAGTAAATTGAACTCTAACCCAAGCTATGGCTATAAAAACAGAGACTCTGAAATATATCAAGAAACCCTGAGAAGTATAAACCTCAATCAGGAAAGAGGTTGGATGCCTCTTTTTTTTTTTTAATTTGTTGAACCAGATACACTATTGTTGCTTTAGTAGCCTACGTATGTGGTGGCAACCGCACACTACACAGAGCACGATCACTCTCACCAGGACCTTCTTTCCTCTCGGCCCGAAGAGTATCAAGACTCTTCTATTTCCCTATCAGGAAATCTGCGCCCACAGCTCACTTTGTACAATCCCCCTTCTTTGATCTATCAGAGGATCGGAACTTCGCTGCTTTGCAAGTTCTCTATCTATCCTTTGGGTTCTCGGACCCCGAGACCGAATGCGTCAATCAACGCTGACTTCTTTCTCCGCTATCAGAGCTTCGCTTTATCGTGTCTTCGCTTATCGGAACACTAAGCACTCGGTCCTCCAACTCCCGAGTTCCGATGTTCTGAGATTCTCCTCTTGCGACTTTGGACCCTCGCGTCTCGTGACTTGATCCTTTCAAATATTTAGCTCTCAATTCACGAGCCCCGAACTTGCGAGATTCCCTAATATCTCGGCCACCTGTCCTCCACTGTCTTCTGTGACCCACATTGCTTAAGTGGTTATCGAGATATCACAACTCGCACTCTCGTGACTTTCGTTGCATAGAAATTAGAGTCTTACCTCGCAAACTCCCGATTTGCCGATCCACGAGTAGAATCCCCGCTCCTCGTGGTCCCGATCGATCCTCCTGCCTCCTGAGCTTCAAACCTTTTCTCTACACCTGCGCGCTGACTTCCTTGCACCTCTACAAGATTCCACACCTCGGATTCCCACGACTTCTCGTCGGAGAGTTCCAACGGTCCTTCAATTTTTCAAATTGAAAACAAACGCTCATTCCACGAAGCCTATCCAACTGCACGCAAGCCCCAGCACTTGCTCGAACACTTCCAGCACAACCTTTTTGAAAATTCCTTCGACGAATTTAAAGGCTTATCTCTCCTGAGCTTAGCGACTTCAAATCCCTCAAGAAGGGTTCCTTGCACACACCCTTTGCGGCAAATCTTCAATCATGACTAAGTGACGAAGTCTTTGATCCTGCGCACTCCTGCAGCAGAAATCCTTCAACTCTTTGCTTAGAATCGAAACTCTGAGTCTTAGTCTAGCCTGTGCACACCTTGCATGACTCCAGTACCAAATCTGCACTCTTGAAGATATGAGAACAAAAGCTATCTCTAAGTAAACCCTGCAGTCACGTACTCCTTGTGGACAAATTCAACTGCACTCCTTGCAGGAATTCTCTGGTTCACTTAGAGAAATAATTGAAACTCATTCACTCTTCCTCTCAGACTCCAATACAACCATGAAATCACATACACAACACATAAAAGAAAATGTATGACCAGAAGCAAACATTCATGAGCATAATATCATAAATACACAGAGAATAACACAAGCCATGAGATTGAATCAAAGCTCTTTTTATTAATTCAATATCTGTACATGGGTGTTCTTTACATAGTTCTATGCTCTGCTCTCTCTTCTTGCTTCGCTTGTTTAATCATAATACAATGTACAAAGGAGGGTGTCTATATCTCGTTTCCCTCTCGATCTCTAAAGCTATCAAATCTAGAATTTAATATCCTATCTACTTTACATTAAATCTATTAAATGCCTCATCTACCTAAGGACGAGAGCTTATTCGCTCAAGGTCCATTACAATATATAAAATGCGCTTCATTAACTCTACACATTTATGTTTGGCACAACAAATATCACGGTGCTTTCAAAAATAAAATCTGTTGGCTTGTCCAGCTGTCCTTTCTGCTCCACGCGTTGGCTCGCTTGATGAATGAGTGATGCTCCTGCATCATACTCCTTGGCTTGAAAACTTTCATGGGCTCCTATCCATGAGCTCCTACACGGTCTGTCCATACTTCTGTATGACTACTTCATTTTCCCAACTAGCATCTTCCACTGGGTGATTCTTCCACTTTACCAGGTACTCTAAATAATGCTTGCGCCTGGTCTTCTTTCCCACTCGCTTGTCCAGTATGCACTCCATCTGCGGTTTCTCTGTAACTGGTAATTGTTTCATCCACTGGATCACTGTCTCCTCAGTTCTAGTTTCTGCTTCTCCAGCCTTGTATGGGTATAAATCCGAAATATTGAATATCGTAGATATCTCGATGCCATCCGGCAACTCAATTTCATATGCATTCTCCCCAAATTTCTTCAGGACTTTGCATGGCCCAATTTTCTTCATTTTGAGATTTTTATATGTTCCCCTTGGGAACCTCTCTTTCCTCAAGTGTGCCAGAACCAGATCCCCAACTTCAAACTGAAGTTGTCTCCGATGTTGATCTGCTCTGCGCTTATACTTCTTATTTGAATCAATCAGTCGCTGCTTCACCTTACTGTGAAGTTCCTGCATCGCTTCAGCGAACTCCTCTGCGCTTGCACTGCTAGTCGTAGCCTGTTTTGACTCCCTGAGTTCAAAAAATCCCCTCGGTTGTGTCCCATACACAATCTGAAATGGAATTTTACCTGTACTTCGATTCACTGAATCATTGTAGTCGAACTCTTCCTGTGGAAATATGTTGTCCTAGCTGCTGTGGTGTTCGGTCACCAAGCTTCTCAGCAAGTCTCCAAGACTCCTATTGACCACCTCGGTCTGTCCATCTATCTGTGGATGGTAAGCAGAACTAAATGCCAAATTAGTTCCCAGCTTCTTCTATAGCGTCCTCCAAAAATGACCTATGAATTTTGTATCTCTGTCCGAGACTATGCTTCTCGGCAATCCATGCAGTCTGACAATTTCTTTGAAAAACAAGTTCGCGATGTGTGTCGCATCGCTGGTCTTCTGACACGGAATAAAATGTTCCATCTTCGAAAACCTATCTACCACCACAAAGATGGAATCAACCCCTCTTTGCATCCTTGGAAAACCCAATACAAAATCCATGCTTATCGCCTCCCATGGTCTCTCTGGTATGGGCAATGGCTGATAGAAACCTGCATTATGTTTTCTCCCCTTTGAATGTTGACAAATTTTGCACCTGTCAACAAAACTCTTGACATTTTCTCGCATGCCCGGCCAAAAATATGATTCGCTCAGCTTCGCGAACGTTTTGTCATGTCCAAAATGACCTGCTAAGCCTCCACTGTGCTTCTCTTTCAACAAGTTCTCCCTCATGGAGCAAATTTGAATACACAGTTGATTGTCTCTAAACAAAAATCCCTCCTGGATCATGAAATCTATCCAAGGACTCCGATCTCTGAGAACTGGATTCCCAGCTGCTTCGTATGCCTCTGCAAAATCTGCATCACCTGCATACATGTCCCTCAGATTTTCAAAACCCAATGTTTTGATTCTGAATTCCTGCAGCAATAAACCTTTCCTGCTCAAAGCATCAGCCACTTTGTTAGCAGTTCCTGAAATGTGTTTGATCACAAATGTGAAATTATGCATGTACTCTACCCATTTTGTATGTTTCCGGTTCAACTTCTCTTGTTGACTCACAAACTGCAACGCATGATTATCACTGTATAGTACAAATTCCTTTGGGATCAAGTAATGTCTCCACTTCTTCAATGCCTGTATGATAGCATAAAACTCTTTATCATATGTGGAGTATTTCAGCTTTGCTTCATCTAGCTTCTCGCTGAAATATGCAACTGGCCTGTCATCCTGACTCAAGACCCCTTCGATGGCATATCTGCTTGCATCACATTTCACTTGAAATGTCTTCCGAAAATCTGGCAACACCGGAATTGGTTTCATTGTGATCTTTTGCTTCAATAGATTGAAGCTCTTCTCAGCCTCTGCTGTCCAATGAAAAATTTTATGTCATTTTTTCACGGTGTCCATCATTGCTGCGCTAACTCCACTGAAATTCCTAATGAATTTTCGGTAGAAACTAGCTAAACCGTGGAAACTCCTCACCTCGAAAACATTTCGGGGTGATGGCCAATTCTTGATCACTTCCACCTTTTCAGGATCCATTTTCAACTCATTTTCCGATATAACAAAACCCAAGTAAATGAGATTTGTCTTCATGAAGGAACACTTCTTCATGTTGACCAACAGCTTCTCCTACTGCAGTCTTCTCATCACAATGGCCAAATGCTTCAAATGTTCAGCCTTCATCTTACTGAAAATCAGTATGTCGTCCAGATATACGACAACGAATTTCCTGATGAATTCCCTTGGGACTTCATTCATCAGCCTCATGAATGTGCTTGGCATGTTTGTCAAGCCAAACGGCATGACCATCCATTCGTACAAACCTTCGTTTGTCTTGAATGCTATCTTCCATTCATCCCCTTCCCTCATGCGAATCTGATGATATCCGCTCTTCAGATCAATCTTTGAAAATTAATTTTCCCCACTCAGGCAATCCATCAGATCATTCATCCTCGGCAATGAAAATCTGTACCTGATGGTAATCTTGTTTATCGCACTGGAGTCTGTACACATCCTCCAGCCTCCATCTTTCTTCGGACTTAGTACTGTTGGAACAACACATGGACTCAGGCTCTCCCTAACTAGTCCTTTGTCCAGCAGATCCTGTACCTGCCTTTTGACCTCCTCATTTTCTTGCGGCGTCAATCTATACGCAGCTTTATTCGGCAAACTAGCTCCTGGTATGAGGTCAATGTGATGACTCACACTCCTCATCGGTGGCAACGAACGAGGTAATTCATCCACGATGATATCAACGAACTCTCCCAGCAGTTCCTGAATCTCTTCTGGCAAGTCATCCACTCTTGTGCTAGTCAGGACAATTCTTGGTTTCCTGACCACAAAGAATTGTGGATCTTCTTTCTTCTCCATCTCTGTAAGCAGCTCCTTCCCACTCATGAGAAGTATGGTATTTCTTACTTCTGGCTTCACTTCCTTATCCTTTATCAAAAGCAATCTGTGTGTCCTCCCATCCTTCTCCAAAGTGTATGTGTTCATCCTCCCATCATGAACCACATTTATGTCATATTGCCATGGTCTTCCCAGCAATACATGACATACATCCATGGGAATAACATCGCACAGAATTTTATCATTATATCCACCTATCTTGAATTCAACCAAGCATTGTTTCATAACACTTACCTGGTGTCCTTTATGCAACCATGAAACTTTATATGGACTCCGGTGATCTATTGTCTCCAACTCCAGCTTTTATACCATCTCGGTTGAAACGAGATTATCGGTGCTTCCGCTGTCCATGATGACCTTGCATTTCCGGTCTTTTTCTTTGCAAGTTGTCCTGAATAGTCGGCTCCTCTGAGTTGTGTTCTCCACCTCCTTCTCAGGTGTTAAAATAACTTTATGCATCCCAAGTGACCTTCCGCTATATACATCTTCATTCTCAACATCACGCCTCTGCGCTTCTATGATGTGAGATTCTCCTTCGGCTTGCTTTTTCTCTAGACACTCAAATGACTTGTGCCCATTCTTTCCACATGTAAAACATGTGATCACTCCACCTCTTCCTCTACCTCGACCTCTAGTACGGGGAAGTGTGTTTGCATCAGCATAATCTCCTCGCTGATCAATTTGTTGTCTTCTATGTTCAACCTGTGGCTGTCCCCGCTGTGAGGTTCCACCTTTCTCAATATTACCCTGAGGTTCCTACCACTCCTCTTTGGGATTCTGGTATTTCTCCTGGGCAATTGCCTTGCCTCTGGGCTGACTTCTGCCTCACCCTTGCTGACCTTGTCTATGGCTCAGCTTCTCCTCGGCTTTCAGAGCCGTCTAGTACGCATCCTCCACTGTTCGGATGGTAACCATGCTCAATTCATCCTGAATGTCATATCTTAGACCATTCAGATATCTCGCCACCTTCTCATCATCGCTCTCCCGATGACCTGCTCTGATATTGAGCCTGTAGAATTATTCAGTGTACTCTTTCACCGTCATCAACTTTTGTCTCAGGTTCTGCATTCGCCTGAATAGTGTGATCTGATAGTCCCTTGGGATGAACTTCGCTTTCATATTTGCGATCATCCTGTCCCAGCTCTTGATCTTTTGTTTGCCTCTAGAACATCTATCTGCTTGTAGCTCGTCCCACCATAATGCTGCATGCCCCTTCAACCGAGTGACAGCATGTCTGACTTTCTTATCCTCTTCGATCTCCTCATAATCGAAGTAGGTGTCAAGAGCTCGGATCCAATCCAGCAACTCTTCTGCATCCAGACTTCCCTCATAGATTGGAATATCCATTTTTGCCATCGCACCCATCCTGGCGATGGCTTTGATCAATATCTCGGTTGATGCGTCTTCTGCTGTGACTTCTTCTGCATGTCCAACTCCCTCTTCTACTTCAAAATCACTAAGATTCCCTGCACCAACTCCGCGTCTCTACGATGTCTCCATCTCTTCAAGCCTTGCTCGGAGATCTCTCATTTGGCGCTCCATTTCTGGATTCCCTGTCGGCCTACCTCTTCTTCATGCATCCCTGTCCTCTGGACCAGGTGACTGCCTTTCTCTTCTGGGTGGCATGATGAATCCTCTTCTCTGCTATATAAAGCAAAGATATTCCCACTCTGATACCACTTGGTGGCAACCGCACACTACATAGAGCACGATCGCTCTCACCAGGACCTTCTTTCCTCTCGGCCCGAAGAGTATCAAGACTCTTCTATTTCCCTATCGGGAAATCTGCGCCCACATTTCACTTCGTACAATCCCCCTTCTTTGATCTATTGGAGGATTGGAACTTCGCTGCTTCGCGAGTTCTCTATCTATCCTTTGGTCTCTCGGACCTCGAGACCCAATGCGTCAATCAACGCTGACTTCTTTCTCCGCTATAGGAGATTCACTTTATCGTGTCTTCGCTTATCGGAACACTAAGCACTCGGTCCTCCAACTCCTGAGTTTCGATGTTCCGAGATTCTCCTCTCGCGACTTCGTACCCTCGTGTCTCGCGACTTGATCCTTTCAAATATTTGGCTCTCAACTCACGAGCCCCGAACTTGCGATATTCCCTAATCTCTCGGCCACCTGTCCTCCACTGTCTTCTGTGACCCACACTGCTTAAGTGGTTATTGGGATATCGCAACTTGCACTCTCGCGACTTCCGTTGCATAGAAATTAGAGTCTTACCTCGCGAACTCCTAATTTGCTGATCCACGAGTAGAATCCCCGCTCCTCGTGGTCCCAATCGACGCTCCTGCCTCCTGAGCTTTGAACCTTTTCTCTACACCTGCGCGCTAACTTCCTTGCACCTCTGCAAGATTCCACGCCTCGGATTCCCGTGACTTCTCTTCGGAGAGTTCCGACGGTCCTTCAATTTTTCGAATTGAAAACAAATGCTCATTCCACGAAGCCTATCCAACTGCACGCAAGCCCCAACACTTGCTTGAATACTTCTAGCACAACCTTTTTGAACATTCCTTCGATGAATTTAAAGGCTTATCTCTCCTGAGCTTAGCGACTTCAAATCCCTCAGGAAGGGTTCCTTGCATGCACCCTTTGCGACAAATCTTCAATCACGACTAAGTGACGAAGTCTTTGATCCTGCGCACTCCTACAGTAGAAATCCTTCAACTCTTTTCTCAGAATCGCAACTCTGAGTCTTAGTCTAGCCTGTGCACGCCTTGCACGACTCCAGTACCAAATCTGCACTCTTGAAGATATGAGAACAAAATCTATCTCTAAGTAAACCCTGCAGTCACACACTCCTTGCAAACAAATTCAACTGCACTCCTTGCAGGAATTCTCTGGTTCACTTAGAGAAACAATTGAAACTCATTCACTCTTCCTCTCAGACTCCAATACAACCATGAAATCACATACATAGAACATAAAAGCAAATGTATGATCAGAAGCAAACATTCATGAGCATAATATCATAAATACACAGAGAATAACACAAGCCATGAGATTGAATCAAAGCTCTTTCTATTAATTCAATATCTGTACATGGGTGTTATCTACACAGTTCTCTGTTCTGCTCTCTCTTCTTGCTTCTCCTGTTTAATCATAATACAATGTACAAAGGAGGGTGTCTATATCACGTTTCCCTCTCGAGCTCTAAAGCTATCAAATCTAGAATTTAATATCCTATCTACTTTACATTAAATCTATTAAATGCCTCATCTACCTAAGGACGAGAGCTTATTTACTCAAGGTCCATTACAATATATAAAATGCGCTTCATTAATTCTACACATTTATGTTTGGCACAACAAATATCACGGTGCTTTCAAAAATAAAATCCGTTGGCTTGTCCAGCTGTCCTTTCTGCTCCACGCGCTGGCTCGCTTGATGAATGAGTGATGCTCATGCATCAGTATGTACGTGGGTTGTTTACTTATTAGAGTGTGTATGTACGCGGGTTGGCCCAAAGTGGGGCACATACACCTCTGTATTTCTTTAGAAAAAGAAAGAAACAAACATTCTTATAGAGTAGGGAGAACTGGTATGGCACTTGAAGGTGACCAAAATCCCTTAAAAGACTTAGAAGACTCAACATAAACTTGAAAGGCAGAAAAACCAATCAGACAACCCGAAATCCCCTAAAAAAATCTAGAGGCTTCCCCAGTATGGTTTCCAGTTTTTCTAGCGGGAAAACCCCTCTATGACTACACTAGGGTTCAGAATGTAGGAAGATCAATTAACTGTCTAAAATTCAACTACTTCTCTAACTACCCCAAACATACCAAACAATCATAAAATAAAAGAAAATATGAGAGGGATCGGGAAGTATATCTCTACTCCGCGCCCAATGATGATCCCCTTGCAGTTGAAAGCTCTACTGACTGCACGCCTCCTCCCTAGGTTGGCCTGCATTCAAAGATAGACAAACTGAAAGTGCATGCTATTCATATACAAATTAGGGTTATATGTTAGAATGTCAAAACATAAACCATTAAAAGCATTCAACACACCATGATTTGGGACAGGAAAAGTACTTCTTTTATTAATAACTCAATGATTATACCTTTACAACCAAAGGCGACTACTGCTCCATGAACCTGGTCCAGGCTCCTCTTCACCAAGCTCGAAGTGCACCTATGTATGACTTCTCCTCTCAACCTTATGATCTCTTCTTGGGAAGTGAATGGGTTCTGATGGAGGAAGAAGAGATAATTGGGGAATGTTGAGGCAATTCTCACAAAAGGGATGCAATAACTTGAGGCAAGGAGGGGATGTGAAACGGGCAAAGTTTCATTGTTCTTATGTCTAGATGTGGAATGAGATCCCAACACCTCCTTTTATATGACAAAAGTATGGTTATTCGGTTAGGTGACGAGTTGTAGGTGGTGGATTAGTTGGGAAACTGCCCAGTAGCTCGTAATCTCAACGAATTCCTTGCAACTTTTTATTTTTTGGAACTTTTGCAAGTATACACAGGTTGTAATCGTGCAACATGTGTATGTATGCAAGATGTAGTGGTGCAACAAGTGCATGTACGTGGGCAGTATTGGTGCAGGGTGAATACATCTTCAAAAAAACATTTTTTAGAAGACCAACTCAGCAGTGGTTTGGAAAAAAATGCAAGTAAGAGGGCCAAAGGCCAGGTATGCATGTGTAGAGAAATTTAGGGTTATAACACTCTATTATGTTCCCAAGGGTTAGGGTTTGCAGGGAATCTATAGTCAAGGGTTTTCCCTTTGCTATAACTCTCTTATATGCGCACGGGGTCCAATAGTAGTACTCGGACCAATATCTCAGGGCACCAACTAAGGAGGCTAGACCGTACCCTTATCCATACTACCCAACTACCCAGGTGTTAGAGATTCACTTCTTGAGTGTTTTTCTCAGTGACACAATAGTAGTCAGGCAAATAATCGGTTTATCTACAGAGGGTTTCATGATTCCTAGGCTGATCCGTATACAAGTGTTGTCTGATGTGCTACCACTCGAAGGGGTACCAACATAGGTTACAATGGTGGCCAACATATGTGCGCTCAAAAACCACTTGTATTTCCTACATGTATGACTCCCCAACCGCAGGTTTATGTGCGTAATGACATATCTTTGTAGCTTAAAGATGTCGAAATACATCTCTACCTTGAAAAAACAAATTATCCCACAAGTCTTGCCCCAGAAAGAGCTCTGATACAACTTGCAATATTCTTGATACAATATGTTATGCAGAACAAAAAATATCTATCAATAAATGACATAATAATATTGATATATCCACAAAAATGTCATAAAAACACCAGAATAGAACCAGAATAATCACCATAAAGAGAAAATTTATTATGATAGCAATGTTCACTTTCCTCTTCGAGGGGGAAACCTCTATTAAAGAAAAACTCTATTACAATAATCTCCAAGACAAAATATCCAATACCTCCTACTCTTATTTATACTAGTTCTACCTTCTAAAGAAACTTCAAGAGGAAGATCTTTCTAGAAGCAGAAGCTTCTATTAGGTCTTCTTACATCGACTTATTCTTCTTTATTTATTAGGCCTTCTTAATTAATGTCGACCTTTATTAAATAGAAAACATATCTTATTAACTAATGACCCATGGAAAGGGTTTAGGATCAGAGACTAACAACCTTTCTCCCTATAATATTTTAGTCCTTGATGGTTCACAAAGATATGTATGTACAAGTTCCAAAGTATTGGAAGTTGCATATTCCTTTGTTTTGAAGTTCACCCTTGACTATTTTCCATGCTGACACTGATTACATATAGTGCTTGAGGGTTTTATGATTTTTGGCATGTCTCTTACTGCTTTTTTGGTATTCATTTTTACAAGATTTTCAAATTTCATATGGCCCATTCTTTTGTGCCACAACCAACTCTCATCTGTATGTCCTATAAATCACTTTTTTCCATCGATTTCACTAAGTGCATATACATTATTTGGGGTTCTGATTCCTTTTTCTATCAGCTTGCCTGAGTCTGCCTTTCTGATCTCACATTCTTAGGAGTTAAATATGAGATTGTGCCCCTGATCACACATCTGGCTTACACTGAGAAGATTATGTGTTAGATATTTAACACACAAAACCTTTTCTATTTTATCTTTTCTGTTGTCAAGAATGAGGGTGACTTTTCCAACTATCTTCGATCTGCCATTTTCTCCAAAGGTAACATTGCCCTCATTTTTCTTCAAGGTGATGAAATTTTTTCTATCTCCTTTCATATGACTAGACAATCCACTATAAATAACCCACTTATCCTTATTTTCTGGGCACAAAGAGTTGTTTGAACAAACAAGGAATTTTCTTTCTTTTGTTCCCAACTTATTTTCATTATAGGTGAAACTTGCTTGATATTACTTCTGTAGTACTTTGCTATATGTCAAAAATTATTGTAGTTATAACATATGAGGTTGTAATTCATCAAGGGAGATAATGAATTGTAATTTCTTCTTAAGAATCCCCGAGTATCCTGATAGCTATTCCTCATGTAATTTCTTCTTATACTTGTTCTACAACCTATTTCTGTATGAACAAATCCATTACAAGAATAACAATAGCCACACAAAGAGTTTTGATACCTAGTTGAGTGATTCCATCTTGATGGGATAGTTTTTCATATTCGGTCTTTGTGAGTAAAATTTGTTTCTCGTGGATAATATGTTGGAATATTGGTTGTTGTCATTGATGTCAACCCTAGTCATGGGCTTTGGACCGCAAGATTGATAAAGGTATTTGGACATGAAGGACAATGCACATGCATATACAACACCCATGAATGGATA
>JZKD02S2384694.1:199783-210264 GCA_000966675.3 Picea glauca
ACCCATGAATGGATAGTATACATCATGTTGTTTCTAGTGGTATGTGGCACATCACGTGGATCCTCATGGTTGAGGAGAAATGAATTTTTGAAGATGACAAAGTGAATTGAAGAAATAAGTACATGTAGGCCCTGAAGATAATTAAAGAAAAGATTTACAAAATAAGAAAGTGTCAGGTCGGCCCTAATGTTAAAATGAAGTGACAAAAATGGTATAAATAAACATCATTATACATTAATTTTTATACAAGTCGAATTTAAGAGGAAATAAGAAGTAAAGAAGGCAATATGTTAAGGGAGGATGAAGTCTTTTGGTGATGTGTTCTAAGGTATGTTATTTTCAGGTCATCTTACCATTTTTTATATATTTTTTTTTCTGGAACAATTCAGATGGTGAAATTGCTATTGTATTTAGAAGACATATCAAGGTACCTATGGAAAAAATTTCATCTCTTGATTCACTATAATTATGGAGATACACTCTATGGAAGATAGGGTTTGTGACCAGTCCTAAAGCTAGTCAATAAACATGTGTTCTGGGTAAAACAGTCATAAATTCTTCATAGAGAATCCAAATTATGTGGGACAAATTTCATTGGAAAGAGTATGGACTTTAGTTTCTTTTGTGTGAGTTTCAAAATTGAATGTTAAATATTGAGCTCGGGACATTCTGTACAAGTTCGGTCTCTTGAATAGACCAGAATTGAATAAAGTCTACCATTCTTTCTATAACTTCTTTTTGGGGAGGATTCAAGGAGTGAAACTTGGAGGAGTTTCAGAGAATACATTGAGTAATATTATTTATAGGATCAAATTACTCCAAGAATTAAAGAATTGCAGAAATTGAAGAAGTCTCAGGAATCATTATCAGGTTCTATGTGATGATTGGTTGATGGTGATGATTTAATGTATATTTTTATTATCTCTCATATATTCTTGGGTGGAAGGAAGGGGCAAGGATGGAGAGTTCAAATATCTTTTGATATTGGAGGATTTTATTTTCCTCTTGGAGGTTTATCCCTCCCTTTACATTTGAAAGTTGTAGCTACCTTTGGAAGTCATTACTTCCCTTAAACAATAACTATTGATTATTTCTCATATATTGTGAATGGTGTATTTTGGTGTATTGGTGTAACTCTTATACTATTGTTCATTGCTCATTGGATATAGTCAAATGGTTTAAGTATAAGTTGAAAAAGGTTTTAAATTGTACTTGATACTGATTCACCCCCCTCTTAGTATCAACATCATATTGTTCTTCCCTTCTGTGGTATTCAACTTTGATTGGATTTCTGAGAGTGTCTAACTCTTGGGTCTTTCTTCTCTTGGTTGTTTTGAAGATGTTGGTGCATATTCATTGACAAATTTCTTCTTATTACTGTATCCAAGACCCATTTTGTCAGATGATGCTCTTTGATGATTTTGGATTTCATCTAAAACTGTAGATATTCTTGTTGATTTCTCCAACTTCTTTCTTAGTTGGACTATTTCACATTCAAGAGTGTTATAGATATCTTCTTTTTCTTCTAGTTGATCCTTTAGAACTTCTTCAATCTTATTTTCTTCTTCTACTTGAACCTTTAAAGTAATTATTATATTCTTTTTTTCCTTATCATCATATTCCTTCTCTTTATATTTTTGTAGTTCCCTCTTTTGTTTTTTATTCTTGTCCTTAAGTTTGTAATTTTCTACTAGGGCACTAATGAGTTCTGCTTCAAGATTTACTTTTTCATCTTTCACAACATTGTTTTCTCCTATTGAGTATGTATCTTCATATGTTTGTGTTTATAGACCCATAAAGAGAATCTTATCTACTTCACTGTCACTATCATCTAATGAGCTATTGTCTTCATTGGTATATAGATTCTTCCTTTGTTTGTAAGGATTTTTCTTCTTTTCAATCTTCCTTTTGTTGTTTTTCTTGAAATTCAATTCTTCTTTCACATTAGTATTTGCATAAGGAAATTTATGAGAAAAATTTCCTATTTTTACACAATTAAAACATTTGAAAGGGATCTTACCTTTGTATTTGTTTTTGAGCTTCTTGACAAAGTTTTATTCTTCCTCATCCAATTCATTTTCTCAACAATCACTTATCTTTCACTTTGTCCTCTTTGACGCTTTAAAGGATGCTCCCTTCCTTGATGTTCTTGGTGGGTTATCTTGTTCCATTCTCATTTCATATGTAGTTAGTGTTCCATGCAACTCATCCACTGTTAGTTTGTCCGGATCCTTCATTTATTCAATAAATGATATCTTTGGATTAAATCTTGAGGGAAGTGACCTCAGCACCTTTTGTACAATAATAGATTCTTCAACATCTTATCCTAATCCTTTGATGGAGTTGACAACCTCACCCAAACAAAGACGATACGCTGCAATGTTCTCTTCTTCATTCATTTTGAGAGTCTCAAATAGTCCTTTATAGACTTGCAACTTTCCTCTCTTAAACTTATAATCTCCTTCATAAATTGTTTGTAGTTTGTCCCACATCTCTTTAGTTGAGGAACAATACATGAATTTGGTATATACCGATTTTTTCAATCCATAAAGAATGGAATTCTAGACACTGTAATTTTTGTTACTGAGCCTAATTTCAATCGTATCAGTTGGAGCAGTGTTTGGATCTTTGTAACATTTTACTACTGAATCCCACACATTATATCTGAGTGACATAAAAAATTATTTCATTCTTATTTTCCAGAAGACATATTTTGATCCATCAAATCTTGGGGCTTTGTTTGTGGAGAACCTTTCTTGTTTCTTCATTGTGAGGATTCACCTTCCAACGGTTAGGATGTTCTTGAAGGAACCTACTCTAATACCAATTGTTAGAATATTGAGAGGGGGGTGAATCAATATTACACGATAATCATTAATTTCTTTTACCAAAGTTTCTTTCTAATCATAATATATTATTAACCAATAGTTAATCATGCAATTCACAATACACAAAGATTTAACGTATAAACCCAAATGGGAGAAAACCACAAAAAAATCTTTTAACAAATTTGTAATCACCAACTTACAACAGACACCAATATTCAATAATATTTGTAGGCACCAACCTATAGGGGACACCAACCCCCTTGTTGAGCAAGAGCTCAGCTAATGGGCACTAATCCATATAATTATTGTTCACATGCACCAACTTGTAGGAGACACCAATCCCCTTCCTTCCTCCACCCTACCACCCTGAAAAAATTGTAATTTGTAGTTTGCTTCAGAAGACCTCTCCAACATGATTCATCCTCTGTCATCAAATATTAGATCATCTTTATCACTTCCACTCTTCCATATGAACCTCAGATCCTCACTTCTTCACACTCCACACATCACACACACACTTTCAACATAATTCGGGCATCATTATATATTCGAGAACATACACCAAGAATTTTTTCTCAACCAAATCGTATTTAACAAGTCAGCTCTAGGTTTCCATTAAAACTGGGTTTAAAATAAAATCCTTCCAACTAGTCCCAAATTCCTTCCCTGTTTCACGCATGGGCTTTCCTACCATTCATGGAACAAATATAATCACTCCACAGTCATTGGATCTTACTGTGAATCAAATCTCGATCGTCGATATTCTTGTTTCCCATTGAATTAGTAGTCTTACGCAATGCCCCTTCAATGTTCAACAATCATCCGATTTGGATCTCAGATTGATCTCACCCATTGATCTCACTTTGTCCATGTATTATAATTATAATGCACAATATTTTTCTGATCATTGTTGGATAGATCACAACCATCAGATCTAACATCCATCATATTGAAATCACCAGGCTTATCAGACTCTTGGGACCTCATCACTCAACCACTATCAAATCTATATTTCCATTCAATCTCCACCGTCGATCTGTGATCATGTTTATCGAGACCACCGAGAGTCTAAAACACTCAACACTACCACAACCGTTGGATCGTTGATCAATGGTTTTCATTGATTCTCGAAGTCCTTCGTCATTGAAGTATCAACTCTACTCCGATGACAAGTATTGTGACAAATCTAATGGTCCGCATAGTCTAAAATCAATGACTCCCATTACATCTCCCCCTCCACATGCATGACCCTCCACATGCATGATGGTTAAATTTCATTCCTCAATCCTTTCGTAAGATGGCTAGGTGGGACCCATGTAAATCTACAGTTGTCATCACATCTTGTTTGCATGCTGACCAATGGTCCAAATTGCTCATTTTTATCGAGATAACACTTTTCCCAAGGAAGGGAATATTCTTCTATACTTTTGCTTCGGAGTGTAAATAAAAAGGGTGAATTGTTTCACTCTGACCATATAACTCTAATGGACGGTGTAGATCTCTTCGCTATGGCTTCGATAGATCAACGGTTCATATTAATTCAGAGTTTCCTTCATTGTCAAACTTCTTGTAACCTTTGTACGTGGCCAAATTTGATTATGGCACATGGTCCAGTCATTAGGTTACACTTGCTTGCTTTTATGGAAGTGTGCATATGACACATGTATATGATGTGACGCTGACATGGAATTGACATGTAATCCATGTGAACTCCTCCCATGTGTATTGGATGACGTGGTGCCTCCAATCCTGTGATGTCATCCCTTCCTCTTTATCTTCTCTGTCGTTGTGCTGACTTGGCATTGGACACATGGCATTGTCCTTGTTGCTTATGTGTCCTTCAAGAAGTCATCGATATATTTCCCTCTGAATATATCTCATTCATTGGTCAAACGTCTCTTCATCGGAGTATCATTTCGACTTCAAATACCTGACTCTGAAAGTATTTTACCATTGTTTCAGAATCTGAATGAAGATTGATGTTGGTAATCGATCTGGATAGATCTCTATCCAAGATCTAATCTCATCTGTTCATTATTAAAATATGAACATGAACTTTGGGCATTCCTTTTGGCACACAAATCAAGGATAGGAACAAAATATTCTTCGATACCTTTATATTGGAGCGCATATTACTTTTTCAACATTCCACCTCTGATAGTTATGACTCTAAAAGTATTTTACCATTGTTTCGGACTCTGAATTCAACATTTCTTCTGGTCGTGAATTTGGTTCGACCTAGATCTAGGATTTAATCTTGGTCATCAATTATTAACATACAAACGTAAATTATAGAACTAAAAGTTAACTCCTTTTGCACAGTTCCATGTCTCTTATGTTTACATTCAAGCTAAGAGATTTCACTTGTTCATTATAAAACCGTCGAAGTCAATTTCCTTGGTGCATGTGGGATATTTTATTTTTCCTTTGCTTCTTTAAATTCATGTTTTCTCTTCTCACATAACTTTTTCCATAATTTAATCAGTGCGAGCCAAATTTTCCTTTGATCCTCTGCAACCTGGTCATTGAGCACCCTAGCAGAGATATTGTCAAAATTTAATCAACACATAGAGATATATAAATGCCCAGGGAAATTCTCGACTTGCTCTGTCTAGTTTGATTTGAAACACAAAGATTCCTCTGTCTTCCTCGTATTCATGTATGGTTCAAGTTCAATCCTAGGACTTTTCATCTTAGTATTCCTTCCTTCATCAATGGAAATGGTCAATCTCCCCCTGCTTATGACATCAATGACATCCAAGGATTTCTATATTTGACATCAATGACAACACAATTTTCAACAGATGTCTGCTGACACTTCTTGAGTTACTAGACCCACTGTAATCATCCCTTCTCTCATGAGTCACAGGCTTTGTTGCATGTTGTACACTAGTTGCATGTCATGTACTTGACTCCTTGTGAATTTTCCATGTAGATTCTTCAGAATTTGTAGTAGTTGAGTATTAATGTGATGTCACTCCTCCTAATATCTTATCATATTCTCATTATATTCTTTGTAGATCCACACTTCCTTCTTTAGTATTTTCATTGTTTTAACCAATTCTACATATTCTACTTTGCTTATATTCCCATTAGATTCTGTTCTTTCATTTCCCATGATAATATTTAAGCCTATGATTTCATCCCCATGGATGCATGAACCTTGTGCATCATCCATCTCTTTAGTCCTCATTTTTGAACCAGATATGTTATGCACGTACCTCTAATTCTACAAAATGTGCATGCAACAATTACTGCTAGAATTATTCATATTGTAAAATATTTCATTAATTAGGCTACATGTCATTCTTCATCTCAATTCATGGAGAACATAGATGCACTAATCCAAATTATGATCCTTCAGACATAATATCTTATGAAGCAACTTTCCAATGACTATATGGATGCCTCATTCTCATTCATGAGCTAAAATTTATAGTTTCTGAATTTTATCATTTATAATCAATTGTCTCATATTCTCACTGGTGCAATCTAGCTGAGAGGCCATATTTTTCTACTTGTAGAATAAAATATGTCAGAAACTAGGAAATTTTTTATATTGGGCGCATATAGTATTCTTGATCACGAGTACACATCAAATTTGAAATTTGGAATCTGATGCTCCAGTTAATTTATTTATAAATTTAGAATTGATGACTTTGTCATTTTTACACTTCCTCTAGACTTCTAATTTTTAGCCAAACTGACTATCTCCCAAACAAAGAAAAATTGGGATAACTTCCATAAGATAAAGTTGCATGGCTTGTTGAATGGATAAAATGTTAATTAAATAAATTTTTCTATATTTGTGATTTGGGGTCCCTTTTCCTTCTTCGAAGATCTCAAAAATCCCCCAAAAGTGGCTTGGAATAGTGGATTTTCCCCTACTTTGGCACCTCCACTCCAAATCCTTTGGAATTTGGAAAAAATAACAACTAGGTATATTCGTGCTTGGTTTTTGGACTCTCTGTAAAAAAATCATCTTCCCTAGAGTCCCTGTAACTAAGAACCACAATGTTTTTCAAAAACCACTAATTTGCATTTTCTAGAAATTTGAAGAAAAACTAACCAATGACCCTCATTGACACTTTTGTAGGTTTCCTTACTGTTGACATTTCCTTTAATTTTTGTCTTATTATGAGTTTTTTTGCTCAGGTTATGGCCAAAACAAATTTTTGGCTCCATGTTTTTTAATTTATAAAAACCATCATATTGTTGACGTGGCATGTCATGTGGATTTTGATGTGACATTGATGGACACTTGTCAACCCCTAACTCGTTCATGTTACCATCCTCCTTTCCCTTCATTAGAATTCAACTAATTTCTTCTATCAATGATCCTCAAATTTCTCCATTAGTGATTGTCAAATTTCTTTCATTAGTGATTTGAAGATTTCTCCTTTTAGCGGTCGCTAAATTCCTTGTATCAACATTTGACAAAATCCTTCTTTCAAGGGTTCAAGAGATTCTTTTTTTAGAGGTCCGAAAAAAAAATTCCTTCCGAGGTTTGAGAAATTTTCTTTTGGAGGTCTGAAAAAAATTCTACTTTTGGAGGTATGAGAAATTCTTCCTTCAAAGGTCCAAGAATTTTTCTTTCGGAGGTCCAAAGAATTCTTCTTTTTGGGGTCTCAAAAATTATTCTTTCAAAGGTTTGAGAAATTCTTGTTCATCGACAAACTACAAAATGGTCTCCATCATCGAACTTCAAAAAACTTCCTTCGACAAACTATGAAAAACCTTATTTTCGAAGAACTTGGAAAAACTTCTTTTTTGGTGGACTACGAAAAACATGTTTTTCAACAAACTTGGAAAAACTTGTTTTTTAGAAAGCTTGGAAAAACTTCTTTTTCAATGGACTGTGACAAATCTATTTTTCAACGAACTCTGAAATTCTTTTCACCAAACCAAAAGTTCTCTCCACTTCGCCAAACTTCATCGAACTTCCTATTTCTTCTCCGATGAACTAAATTTTTCTCACTTTGTCGAACTTCACCGAACTCTAAATTTCTTCTTCGACAAACTTAAAAATTGTCTTTGGTGAACTTTAAATTTTTAGATCGATCCAAGATGAATATCGGTTGTTGATCTCAATATCAATGTGATTTTCACCGTTGAATCTCCAAACTTCATAGTCACCATGAAAAGATGAAATTCGACTAACTTTGTAACTTGTATATCAACGCAAGTAATCATCTCTTTGACAATTCTGAGTGTGAATTCGACCTGAATTTGCTTAGAAATTTGAGGATTTCAATATTTTTAAATTCATTAGAGCATTTTATTTAGGCATGTAAAAAACATTCAATCACATAAAACACATATTAAAATGCAACATTTACACAACATTTAATAGTAAATATCATAGTGGTCAAAAAAATTATCTTTCAAAAACATTTTACACAACTGATTGCAGATGTCAGATGTTCCACCCAACCGTAGGTTCTGTTGCACCAATTCTCTCTACAACAAGCCACCTGCAAGTTGGGACTATGAGTCAAAAAGGATGAACATGATCCTATGCATGTCTACATTCCACTCAAATAACCCAAAAATCACTAAAACACAATGACACAATTCCTACACACTTCCAATTTTCCAGCTCTCTTCCCCATTAGCCTGCACAACCCAAGGGATGATATTTCCTTCTCTGCACTGCAATCCCTTAGAAATTATCCACCCCCTCTAGGGATCCAACATAGACTGGTAAGGGATCTCTCTACTGGGGGCTCCAAGAAATCCAACTGCAACAAGATTTCCCAAAACAAAAGTCTCACTTTCTCTTGGGTAATTTCCTCAACATGAATTCACACAAGCATAACAACCCAACTCTTCAAGCAATTTCCAACTCCAACAAGTTGTCTTTTCACACAAAAATGGTTGCCTACCCTTTCTCAACACTAAACTTGTGTTTGTTCTCACTTTATGCTCAATTGCAAAAGCTCCCTTCTTCCTACTTGAATTTTCCCTTCTTCTCCCATGCATCGTTGAATCTCCAAACTTCATAGTCACCATGAAAAGATGAAATTCGACTAAATTTGTAACTTGTATATCAACGCAAGTAATCATCTCTTCGACAATTCTAAGTGTGAATTCGACTTGAATTTGCCTAGAAATTTGAGGATTTCACTCTGTTTTGACAAATTCCACAAATCAACATAGATAAAAAATTTGAAATAGCAAAATTGTCAAATCCATGATTGTTTTTGGCCCATATTGGTCCAGTGTTGAAACCTTTGCTATGATACCATATTGTAATGTACCCAATTGCCTTGCCAAGCCACATTACTATTAAGTTGACTAACATACCCATTCAAATTCAGAAATATGCATAGCATGGTATACAAGCTCATGCAGTTATCAATATTTTTAAATTCATGAGAGCATTTTATTTAGGCATGCACAAAACATTCAATCACATAAAACACAGATTAAAATGAAACATTTACACAACATTTAATAGTAAATATCATAGTGGTCAAAACACTTATCTTTCAAAAACATTTTACATAACCAACTGCAGATGTCAGATGTTCCACCCAACCATCGGATCTATTGCACCAATTCTCTCTACAACAAGCCACCTGCAAGTTGGGACTATGAGTCAACAAGGACGAACATGATCCTATGCATGTCTACATTCCACTCAAACAACCCAAAAATAACTAAAACACAATGACACAATTCCTAAACAATTCCAACTTTCCATCTCTCTTCCCCATTAGCCTGCACAACCCAAGGGATGAGATTTCCTTCTTTGCACTGCAATCCCTTAGACATTATCCATCCCCTCCAGGGATCCAACATAGATTGGTAAGGAATCTCTCTACCGGGGGCTCCAAGAAATCTAACTGCAACAGGAGGTGCCCACAACAAAAATCTCACATTCTCTTGGGTAATTTCCTCAACATGAATTCACACAAGCATAACAACCCAACTCTTTAGGCAATTTCCAACTCCAACAAGTTGTCTTTTCACACAAAAATGGTTGCCTACCCTTTCTCAACACTAAAATTTTGTTTTTTCTCACTTCATGCTCAATTGCAAAAGCTCCCTTCTTCCTACTTTAATTTTCCCTTCTTCTCCCATGCTTGCTTGACTCTTACTCTTCCCCCAAGGATGATTTCACTCAACCCATGCCACCATTACTAGAAGAATTGACTTCCCCACCAACCTCTTACATGAATTCAATTATTGAGCGTTTAATAATTCAAAGGGATAAATGAGGAAATGAAAACGTGTTTTATGAAGATGGATTAAGACTTAAGGCACATGGAAACCTCTCTCATCTTATCTTATCCCCCCATTACTTTGGTCCTTACCCATATGTAGTCGACGATGTATTTCATTTTATTATTTTTCAATGTACATTATTGCTTGTCCCCGGTTCATTCATAATATTTACAAATATGCAATACTATATTAGGGGATCAAAATCAGGGTGTTGCATTACAAATGGATGATGGCGTCTTTATTTCTCAACCTGAATGTATATTGAATATTTTACAAAAGTTTAGAATGGAACACTATAGCCAAGAGTGAAGCTAACCAAGGAGTGTGAACATTTGAAAGTTGATGCTACAATTTATTGACAACTTGTTGGTAGCCTTGTCTATTTGATTCATAGTTGAAATCATATTTTCTTTGTTATTAGTG
>JZKD02S2384694.1:211313-224064 GCA_000966675.3 Picea glauca
ATGATTTTGTTGAAAAAAAAATTAACATCCTTACATTACCCTCATCTTTTATAATCAATATGATAATGACACATTTGTTGGATGTGTAAATCACTGACTATTGTACTCTCTTAGTGTACATGTAGCTTGTATGGTACTCTAATTGAATTCGTTATTATTTTCATATGTTTAAGAGATCAGTTGAACCGAACCCACTTGCATATTTTCTTTATTATTATTTATTATTTATATAATATCCTTTACATATTTTCTTTATTATTATTTATATTATAATCTTAATTACCTCACATGCATTGCCAACGTATAAATGCTTAAGAGAAATTTGTATTAGATGCCAACCTAGGTGGCGTAGGGTGTTTGAGTGAGCATATTATGTATAAAGACAATATCAAAATAATATCAAAATTGATATTATATAATTTGAATATTTAGCATAAAACAATTTATCAAATTATAATTTAAGCCTTACAATTTTATTATTAAATAATTTGAAAATATCAAAGTTAGGAATCTAAAAAAATCTTAAAATATGAAAACTTTATAATTTAAGCCTTAGAATTTTATTATTAAATAACTTGTTTTAAAGTATATCATATCAATAATTAATTATATGACTTTTTTTTTTAAGTATATCATATCAATAATTAATTATAATTATATAGTATTTATAATATTTTGAAGTTTATTGGGATTTTGAGTTTTTGTTAAAGATGAACTCACTTTGATTTTTATTGAGTGTGATTCAAATATATTTTAATTTAGTGGATTTGTTTTGTTAAGTAGAAGATTTAGTGTTGAGTTGAGATAATATAACTAATTTTTGTTGTGAAGAATAATTTATTTTGATTTGTATATCGCTATCTCTTAAGCGTTAGTGTTAATTAATTATTTTGGATTTATATATTTGTTTGTAGTTAATGTTTTATATTTTGTTAATTATGTTAAATGTTAGTGGTGGTGTTATTGTGTGTTTTTTATCAGGGTTAACCAAAACCACTCAATTAATTAGTTGGTATACATATAATAAAATGTGATTCATGTGTATAATCAAAATAAATTGGATTTTTTTCCTATGTAAATAATAAGTAAAGAATGAAAGAGAATGATAAAGCAAATGCTAGTCTCTGAATCCCTATACAATCATGAAGTCCTACATCATCTTTGTGTATTTCACATTATAGGATATAGTTTTTATCTTAAGTGTGTATGTTAGGGACCTAACCTCCCTAACCCCTCACGTAGCTAGAATAATATATTCCCATGTAATAAAGGCCAATATTAATAAGGCCTAGCAATAAGGAAGAATAACTCAAATGTAAGAATATCTAATAGAAGCTTCCACTTCTAGAAGGATCTTCCTCTAAATTGTTCTTTTGGATAGATAGATTTAGTATAAATAGGAGTAGAGGGTATGAAAAGTTTTGTCTTGAAGAATTATTGTAATAGAGCTCCTCTGTACTGGAGGTTTCCCCCTTGAAGAGACAAGTGAACATTGTTTCCTATCAATAAAGGTATAATTCTAGTGTTGTTGTTCCATATAATTTGTTATTCTGCTGTTATCTTTGTAGTATTTTTGTATTATGTTGCTATTACAGTGTTATTCTCTGCATTATTTCTCTTTTCTGCTAATATAATATATACCTTCCAAGTGGTATCAAAGCACTTTATTTGAGCCCTATCATGTTGGATTCCTCTCTTCGCCCTTATCGCAGTCATACCTATCATTTTTTAGCATTTTTTTTCACGTGGACCTGACCCCCTTCTAACACCCTTATTTGGGCCTTACTCCATTGGAATCCCCTCATCTCCCTGATCGTCATAATACCCTTCACCCATAACCCATTTTTTGTGTGGTCCCAGCCATCCCTTTTCGTTTTCCCTCTTCATCATGGCCCACACCCGTAGCCAAGACTTGGAATCTTGCTTCAATTCCTTGTCCTCTACTTTCATAGAGACTCAACAGGAAGTGCGGCAGCTCAATGTCAATATTGCCACCATAAATAAAAACATGCATTCCTCCATAGACACAAAAATGGAAACCATCAAACATGACCTCGCTACTGAACTTGCATTCTTCACTAACACGATTTGAGCCAAGCTGAATATCCCTGTAGATCTTTGTTAAGTTTCTAAGATATTATTAGGTTTCTTTTCAATTCACTAGATAACCATAGCATAGATAGGATCACTGAGAAATACACAATCACAAGAGACATGTCATTTATCCCGAGAAACCCTCATGGGGAAGAAAAACCAGCAAAAACTTCCTTAATATAGATAGACAATATAATGCCAAGAGAATAAACCAAACAATACAAAAATTGTTCTCCCAAGTATTAGCCTCTCTCTCTCTTCCTTCTCCTCCAACTGCAGCTCCAAACTTGCGCTCTGATGAGCAACTGAGTGAGTGAAAAAATGAGGCGCTAGTCTCTCTTATTTATACAATCTGGCAGGTGCTGAACTGGGGTGTCTTTTCACTAGTAGGGTTGACTTCTCATTCTGGGTGGTTATAACCACTTTAATATATTATGGGGCTGACTTTTCATTTATCCCATTACAATTAGGGTTTGACCAATCCACAAAAGGGGATTTGGTCATTTACAATACCCGACATGATAAATCCACAAAAGGGGATTGATCTAATGAATAATACATCAATAATAATTAGAATACTCTTTGCAGTTACAATATTTCAACACTCCCCCTTAACAAGAAGGGTATTCTACAACAACATTAGGCAAGAGAGAAGGCATCATCATCAACAACATATTGGAACACTGACTGGCATATCTATAAATCATCAGAAGTTTTTCTCATCATCAATATCATCATTCACATCAGGGAGATGGAATGGCATCATCATCCTCATCAACATGAGGCTAAGGTAACATCATCATCATCTTCAGCGTGAGGATAAAGTAACATCATCATCTTCGGCATGAAAGATAAAATAACATCATCATCATCATAATCATCTTCAGCAAGGAGTTGAAGTGGCATCATCATCATCATCTTCAGCAAGAAGCTGAAGTGGCATCATCATCATCATCTTCAACAAGAAGTTGAAGTGGCATCATCATCATCAACTCCAGCGAGAAGCTGAAGTGGCATCATCATCATCATCTTCAGCAAGAAGCTGAAGTGGCATCATCATCAACAACTTCGGCAAGAAGATGAAGTGGCATCATCATAATTAATTGCATCAACATGGATTAGTATAACACTAATACATCATCATCATCATCAATAACAACACAAGGCTGATACAACATCAAAAGAAGCAATATCACAACACAAAGTCTGGAGCATCATCATCAACAACAACATCACAGCACGAAGGTTGGAGCATCATCAACATCAACACTAGGTTGAGAGTCTTCAACATGAGGTTGGCATCACAACATGAAGCTGACTACACAATATCATCATCACGAAGCTGGCATCACAGCACGAGGCTAGCACATCATCACAACATGAGGCTAGCACATCATCACAGCACAAAGCTGGCATGTCATCAGCATGAGTTTGGCATCACAGTAATTAATATGTCACATCATCACAGTAATTAATATGTCACATCATCAACTTTACTCTTGGTAAATTCCAAGCTCTTAAGGAAACTGTAAATCAAGCTCTTGGAGCTTGCTTCAATACGTACAGAGCTTCCTTCAACCTGCAGACCTGAGGCTTTCTATCTTCAATATTCAAACCAAATTTTCACGTTACATTGTACCAATTTGGTACACTTGCTCAACTCCAACTCAATCTACAGAAACATGTGCTAGCTCTATGTGCTTTCTGCAAGGAACTATCTGTCTCACTGTCTGGGAGTATGTCCTCTACTCTCTCTGCAATTGTTCCTTTTGAAATTTGGGACTCTGCACCTATAACTGCTCTGAGGATGAGAATGACTGCTTCATTCTCACTGTGGCTGCTAAAATATGAGAGTAACTCCTCTTATTCTATCATGGCAATAGTTTCATCTGAAACTGAGAGTGGCTCAATAACTGATACTGAAGATAAGTCTTCTTATTTCATGGAGGTAACGCTATCTTTTATCATAGTTATGTTTCCATGACCCAACTAATGTATTGCACCAACTGCCACCCAATTTTAAATATGGGGATTGCTTCCCCTGCATCTCATACTATATATGAATCATGCTTGTTCTGGTTGTCTTCATAAATACTGGAACTATTTCTTCAATAAGTGTCTCGGCATAGTCTTCTCCCTCTTGCTAGGAGGATCCTCTGGACACACATTAGGCTTTGTTCATCTGCAACATGCTTGATCTGTATAGATCAATCTTGGATGTCAATACTGACTTCTCTTCTAGTCTCACGGAAGAATCCATATCCTAGTATTTCTGACCGGCTTCCTTATTTGTCACTGAAACAAGGGAATCTTCCAGGAGATTTAATATCTTCTAGGAGTCTCTAAAGTTACGATCTAGTCTTCTCATGTCATCTGTCTCCCAATCCTGGAAGTTGTCTCTCCATATGACATCTCATGTTCATCTGCAACATGCTTGATCTGTATAGATCAATCTTGGATGTCAATACTGACTTCTCTTCTAGTCTCATGGAAGAATCCATATCCTAGTCTTTCTGACTGGCTTCTTTCTTTGTCACCGAAACATGGGAATCTTCCAAGAGATTTAATATCTTCTTGGAGTCTATGAAGTTACGATCTAGTCTTGTCATGTCATATGTCTCCCAATCCTCGAAGTTGTCTCTCCATCTGATCCTTTATGAGATCAGGCTTATCCTTGATTTCTTATGAGTCTACAAGGACTTCATCATCTCTTACAGGGTATACTTGGTGTTGAATACCAAGTCTAAATATGAAAGACAAAGTCATGCTTCAAATGTGATCTGCTTCCCATTCTAATGTTCGGTCATCTTTGGATCCTTCTGCTCCTTTCAATCATTCTTCATATGAGATACTCTGAATCTCAGGATATAGCTTCTTCTTCATCTTCTTTGGTACATGAGTGTATATGGTCATGTACATAGTATGCTTCATATCTCATCTAATGTGTTGCCTTCTTGCAACCTTCACTATAGCTTCCTCAAGGTTATCACCTGTGACCTGAAACAAGGTCAACAAAACAATGAGCAAGAGTAATACTCTTTTGATAATATTAGATAAAACAATAACACAAATAATCATCACATTGGCTCCTTTAGAGCTATCACTTGTGACCTTTCTGAAGAAAAGATCAAAATTAAGAAATACAATACGAAATGAGGTCAACAATCTCATAGTGTTGTGATCAAACATTCCTCCATGGAAACCTAGAACTAACACAAGAGGTTTCTCCTAAAGGAGATGTTAGTTGTATCAGGAAAATGATTACATTAAGAATTTATCTCAATATGCTCACATGCTACCAAGTATAATACTTTTCAAGGACTGCTAACTCAACTATAGTGTTTACTTATAAAGGGGTAGTCATAAACTTGTCAAGTGCAACTTTGAATCTTATCAACTTAATTAATCAAAACTGGAACCTGGAGCCTTGTCCTCAAGAATGAATGTGATGCTTTTCTTCCAAGTCTCCTTCACTCAAGATGACGAGTGCTTTCTTCAACATGTCTTCTGCACTAAGAAAATATGCTATATTGACAGAAGGTTGGGTTAGAGGGTAAACTCTATTATCTCAACTTTAATCCATCTAATACCTTGAATTTAATTTTGACCAAAGGTTAGTATGATGATCATAACTTCAACATGCAACACTGATCAAAATAATGTCATAACAAATAGATGCATATCAGAATAATCAAACCTGAGTTGCATTATTCCTCTAAATGTTTTGGATCTTGAGATCCTTCTAGATCTATGGCAAGAGATTCCTTCTCCTGCAAATACCCTTTAAAGTTTAACAATTTAAACATATGTGAGTACATACCTCTGATAGCATTTGCAGGTAGTGGCACCATCTGGTAGTAGTGGTAATGGTCACCAACTCTTAAAAACTTCAAGCATGACTGCAACTGGTACTACGGCTGATACTTCAACTAATACTGCAACTGCAATTGATATTGCAACTAATTATGAGACTGCAACTGCAACTTAGGGTTTTATGAGGAAACCCTAATTTTTCAAACTTCAAATTTTGAAATTCTGACCCAGGGGATAGATGCGTTGAGATGAGGCAAGTCAGTTGGTGCAGTCAGATTTTTGAAAATCCAAATTTTACCCCCTGAAACTTGACCAGTGTATTTTTGGACTGGTGCTTCTGGTTTTTTGGTACTTCTAGTTTTCTGTTTTTCCGGTACCGGTGAAAACTAGGGTTTCAATTTCTAGGAGATATACCCACTGAAAAGGTGCGTTGAAGGTGCTAAAGAATTCCTTGGGTCAGGGTGCACTTTTCTAGATGGTTTTGAGGTTGAAAATCTTCTTCAATAAAAAGCCCTAATTTTCATGTACGACAACAATGGCATTTTTTTTTCTTGTGAAAGATGCTCTCTTCAGCTTAGCTCTGATACCATGTTAAGGTTCTAAGCTATTATTATGTTTCTTTTCAATTCACTAGATAACCATAGCAGAGATAGGATCACTGAGAAATACACAATCACAAGAGACAGATCATTTATCCTAGGAAAGCCTCATGGGGGAGAAAACCCAGCAAAAACTTCCTTAATATATATAGCCAATACAATGCCAAGAGAATAAGACAAACAATACATAAAGTCCTCTCCCAAGTATGAGCCTCTCTCTCTCTCTTCCTTCCCCTCCAACTGCAGCTCCAAAATTGTTCTCTGATGAACAAGTGAGTGAGTGAACAAATGAGGCGCTAGCCTCTCTTATTTATACAATCTGGCAAGTGTTGAACTGGGGTGTCTTTTCACTAGTAGGGCCGACTTCTGATTTTGGGTGGTTATAACCACTTTAATATATTATGGGTGATTATAACTACTTTAATATATTCTGGGGCTGACTTTTCATTTAGCCCATTACAATTAGGGTTTGACCAATCCACAAAAGGGGATTTGGTCATTTACAATACTCGACATGATCAATCCACAAAAGGGGATTGATATAATGAATAATACATCAATAATAATTAGAATACTCTTTGCAGTTATAATATTTCAACAATATTCCCTCCTATGACCCACCTTTTCACTCCAAAGGTGAAACTTCCTATAATTCCCAGACTTTTCAGCCCCATCACTTTCAGCATGGTAGACGCCTTCCACGTGTGGATATGAACAAATTTGATGGCTCGGATCCCATTGGTTGGGTAGCTCAAATGGAACATTATTTCTCTTTGTATGACATTACAGATGAGTTGGCCAAACTCCGATATGGTGTTCTCCATCTAGATCAAGAATGTTGGAAATGGTGGAAGTGGAGAAAAAATGCCTGCCAAGGGTATGTGGCTTGGACACAATTTGTGGCAGAGCTTTATGAATGCTTTGACACTGACACCAACCATTTAGACTATTTGAAAAATTTGAAACAATATGGCACAGTGGCAGGCTTTATATCTTCTTTTGAGCGATTGGCTTTCTGTACAGAGGGCATGTCTGATGTTTTTTTCCAATAATGTTTTATCAGTGCCCTCAAGGATTAGATTCATGCCCATGTCCTCATGGTTTGGCCTCAGAGTTGGGTGGAAGCTACTAAAAGGGATAAGGAAGCATAACAAGTTGTCTCTTTTCAAACCAGAAAACCCTCCTTTATGCCTCGCCCTAAACCAGTCACTCCCACCCCTCCTTCCACTCCACTAAAGATCCATAAATTGACCAGGGAAGAAATGGTTGAACACCAACTCAAAGGTCTTTGTTATAATTGTGATGATGAATATTTTCCTGGGCATAAGCGTAAGGAAAAAAATATTTTTATGGCCATCTCTGAGGTTGTTTTGGAAGACAATGTCGAGGCCCTCCTGTGGTTGAGTCACCTGAACCCACTGACATGACCCCACCCTCCGACCCTCCCGAAGTTGAACCGGTCATTTCCTTGAATGCTCTCACTGAACTCTCTGCTCTCTCAAACCCTCAAGCTATTTGGTTACATTAATCATCGAAAGGTCATCATCCTTGTTGACAATGGAAGCACCCATAATTTTATTCATCGCCACATTTCCCAAGAAACTAATTGTTATATTCCTACAGTCAATAATTTTCAAATCATGATTTCCAATGGAAGGTCCATGAAATGTGGGAGGCGTTGTGAAAATGTGTGTCTCCAAATTGGTGAGTACCATGTGAAATCTCATATGTTTTCTATCGACATGGATGGTTGTGACATTGTGTTGTGTGCTGAATGGCTAAGGACTATGGGTCCCATTCTCATGGATTTTAAGGAATTAACCATGTAATTCAACCAGAAGAGCCAACAATATAAGTTGCAAGGCATCGCTGTCGGTTCTCTAGAGATCATCAGTTCCCATTGGATGGAAAATCTCCTCAAAAAGGTCATTCTGGAATTATTTCCAAACTCCATGCCATTCATGCCACTAAGACACCCTATGTGTCATGGTGTTCATGATCATTCCATTCTCATTGTCCCCAATAGCCTTCCTCCCAATGTTAGTCCCTATTGTCATCCCTTTTCCCAGAAAAATGAAATTGAAAAAATTATTCAAGAATTTCTCACCGCAGGTGTTATCCATCCTAGTACAAGCCCCTACTCTTCTCCTATGTCCATGGTCCTTAAGAAATAAGTCTCATGGCGCATGTGTCATGACTTCCGCGCCCTCAACAAACTCACCATCAAAGACAAACTTCCCATTCATGTCATTGATGACCTCTTGGATGAATTGAGTGGTGCCTAGTTCTTTACTAAAATTGATCTTCATTATGGCTACTACCAGATATGTATGAACAAGGCAGACATTCCTAAGACTGCATTTCGAACTCATGAGGGCCACTATGAGTTTTTCATCATGCCTTTTGGCTTGTGTAATGCTCCCTCCACTTACTAAATCCTCATGAATCATATCTTCCGTCCTTTTCTCCATCATCTTGTCTTAGTTTTCTTTGATGATATCCTCATCTATAGTAAAACCTAGACATCGCATCTTGCTCATGTGGATCGAGTTCTACATCTACTCTCTCAACACCAACTTTTCCTCAAACAATCTATATGTGCTTTTGGAGCCTCAAAAGTTGAGAACTTGGGTCATATTGTTGGCAAGGAAGTTGTCACGGTGGATCCTAAGAAGATTGAAACTATGTAGGATTGGCCTTGCCCAAAGACTCTCGAAATATTGTGTGCATTTTTGGGTTTAACATACTATTATCACAAGTTTGTTAAGAATTATGGAAAGATTGTGGCACCTCTTGATCCAAGATTGATCTTTTAAAGACTATGGTTAAGTTTATGCATGAGTTGTTTTACCATTTAGGAATTAAGAGAAGAATCTTAATGCAAGAATGTTGCAGCCATATAAGAAGTAGAAACAACAAGCCATAACACCAAGAATGTTAATGGAGTTCAACACAAGTTTTCCTATGTCTCCGGGCCTTTGTTTCAGTGGAGAAGGCTTCTTATTAATCTTCAATGATTTAAGAATACAAAATAAAGGCTTACATAACAACTCTTGAAGCCACCTTTCAGATCTACAAATTATGAACAAAAACAAACATCACCATTGGTTGGAACGGGAAATTCTAAGACTTTTGAGTATAAATTCGACTATTCTACGATCCACGGTTCGGTCTCTGGAGGCAATTTTTTGTTCGACTACTTAGATGCAGCAACAAAATCCATATTCAGAATCCCCTCAAAATTCTGGAACTTTCGAGTATAAAGTCGACCTACTTTTGAATAGTCCCTCGGGGCCTCCCCTCAACACAAATCCCAATGTTACGCCATGTTAGATTCATATAGTCCATACAGTCTCGATTTGCGTGCCAAAAAAATTTTTTCTCAATTTTTGTGCCCAAAAAATTAATTTTCTTGATTTTCATGCCCAAAAAAATTATTTTCTTGATTTTCGTGCTCGGCTAAATAAGCCAAATTCCGCCAAATTTAGCGACAATTAGCCAAATTTAGTGAGATTCTGCCAAATTTGGAGGATCTCCGCCAGATTTGGTGGAGCTACCAGATTTGGTTGACCTTCTAGAAGTTACCACATGTCACCTTCGTACGGTGCCATGTGTCACTTTTTTATTGGGTCAAATCACCCCTAAAAAAACAAAAATGACTACCACGTGTCAGCCTCTTGTTCTACCACGTGTCATAATGACATCATCATGACATACTATTGATGTCAACGTTGACTTTAACATGTTGACTTTGACTTTGACTTTTTCCATGTTTGACCTAAACTTCAGATCGCGATAACTTCTGCATACGGTGTCCATTTTCAAAAAAAAAAATATGGTCGGAATCGGCTTGACGAGCCCGACACAATGGCACTATTTTCGTCTTATTTAGTGAAATTTTATTTTTAGGCCTTCCTGGATCCATTTGGATCACACCTCCCCACTAAGACCTTTTGGTCCTCCAAAAGGGTATTAACCAGTCATCAAGTGCGAGATAGGCCTCCCCACTTGTCCTTTGTATTTAAACTTTGTCATGTGCACTTGTTGTATCATAATCAATTGCATAATAAACATGACCACTGATAACATATTGTTAGCCACTTGAACTCGTTCACATCTTATTGAATCCACTACCATTCATGTAGAAAACATTAACAACGATAACATCATAAATATGACTGAAATTGAACCAATATGTTTGATGTGCTTGCATGAAATTAACTTATCTTGAAGAAAATTATGATTTAATTCCCATCCTACAACCATCTCATGTTCATGCTTAAGATCAACTGCTTTACTTGGCACAATTATAGGTGTATTGCTTGCATAAGTTGCCTTCTTTAATTCTTCCATTGTTAGAAGAGATTGACTTGCTTTAATATGATGAGCATGTACAACATATTTATTGTCTTCTTTAGTTAAATGATATCGATTATGTACCATGTAGAAGATTTCTTTGCGATAATATAAATAAGGGTTTCCTAAGACCATTCCACATGTTTCTAGCGGCACCACATCACATATTACTAAATCCACATACTTAGATATAATGACAAACTTTATGATACATTGCTTTGTTATGGGAAATTTATGATCATTGCTTATCCAATTAATTCAATAGGGTTTGTGATGCATCTTAGTGTTTAATCCCAATTTCTTAACCACTTCTTCTAAAATTAAGTTAGATTGAGATCCACTATCTATCAATGTATCAATCTTAGTATGTTTCATAATGGCCCTTATATGAAACAATTCACTTCTTTAATCAAAATCATCACCAGTTTTACCTATCAAACCAACTGTTGTAATCTTAGACTCATCACCTGAATCATACCCCAAGTCTATTGGTTGTGTTGTTGTTGCAATTGTTTTCCTCCCTTTCCTCTCTTTGAACCACTACAGTCTTTTCTCTGGGTGCAATTTCTAGCAATGCTCATCATCATGCCTTTCTTTATTGCAATGCTTGCATGTGACAACCTGATAATTCTAAACATCATTAAAATTGATAAACAATTTATTGCGTAAACTGAAACAATAACTTCCTAGCATAATATTGATTTTCATAACAGCAACTTCAGTAACTTAGATTTATCAATAAATATCGGTTTCATGATAGAATGAAATAAATACATAACTCAACAAAGTACCTGGTTCTGATGCTAATTTATGTTGCCTCTTTGCCTTGTTGCTGCCTTCCTGCTACCTAATACACAGATCAACCCTGCCTAAAACAAGAAAATAACTCCCCAAAACTACTGTCCTCCCTGCCAACTAGGAAAACTACCTAGCTCCAGGATATCTATGGATATCCTGGCCCTCCGTGCCCAAAACCTCCAGCAACTCGGTGCCTCACTGATCAAAAGCCACCATCCAAAACTCTCTGCTTACAGCAAATGTCATACTCCCCCAGAATCCATCCTCCGTCCCCTGTCGAATGCCCTTCACGTCCACCTCCCTTTTTCCCCTTATTCCTCCTTCACCGACTCCTCATTACTCCCTTACCTGCCCCCGTCCTCTGTCCTTTGTTTTCCTTAATTTTTTTATCTTCTCAGGATTCATCCCTCTCCCTCTCTGCATACACAACCATTTTATAACATTTCTCATTGATTTCTTAAGATTTATTTCTCATGTCATTAAATGTGATCTGTAGTTAATGTATTACTTAGTTAACCACAATTATTTTCTTTAATTAATTTTACTTTGTAATCTTTAAGAATTTATTTAACTAGGGTCGTTACATACACCCACCCTTCAAGAAACTTCGTCCTGAAGTTTAAGGTATCTGATGGTACAAAGGAAAAGAGCATGGTTCACACATTCACAACAAGTAACTGACATTATCAGTAAGTAAGTCAAGAAAGCTCATACATACTAGTGTATCTATACAAGAAATGCATGTGTAGCTAGTACATGCAAATCTCATGCATGTACTAATAATCAAAACTGTCATCCTTTAATAATTTATGTATGCATTCAATCCAATCAGCAAGACTAGTCTTTTATAAAAGACAACAATCAATTAATTGTGTGATAAATCGCTTAATTACATTTGTCCGGTTCAATAATTTATTTTAAACAACTGTGGTTTAGTTACATAATAATGAATATTCATATATACACATTTCTCCTTTTTTTTTTTGAAGGGACGACATCAAATTCCACCACAAGACAGATCTCCATATAGTCTCAACTATTACTACTCATCCTTCCTCCCTAACCTACTTCCAACTCCATTCCTATCTGTC
>JZKD02S2384694.1:233540-245207 GCA_000966675.3 Picea glauca
GGGAGGAGAGTCGGTGAAGGAGGAATATGACAGAAGAGTCCTATGGGAAATGGGGGGATGATTATTTTTGGGGAGGAAGCATTTTTGAGGGGGCATTTGGAGGGCAGGAGGATTTTCTGTGACATATTTTTCTGTGGGATATTGGCTGGTTTGAGTAGTTTGGTTTTAGGGTGAATCATTGCAGGGGGCACCGGGTTGCTGGGGTTTTTGGGCATGGGGGCCAGGATTCCTTTCGATTTCCTCGAGCTAGGGAGCCGGACAGGCTGCTCCTAGCTGGTTGGGAGGTTAGTCAGTTTGGGTAGATTTGGTCAGTGCATCAGGCTAGGCAAGGCAGCAGGGAAAGGACAACCATATCGAGGAGAATTAGCATCAGAAGCAGGTATTTTATTTATGAATTGCTGAGTTATTTTCATGTTGTACATAAATGTTAAATTCTGTTGAATATTTATGCTTATTTGAAGCTCAATGAATTATTTACGCACTCAAAGAATTCTATGTTTGAAATTAAAATTCTATGTTAGAAATGTTACGTGTAGTTGTATGGATTTTTTTTTAGGCTTGCTTATTTACGGGTCTCTACACATGGTATCAGAGCCTCGTTCGCAATCTAGAGCCTTAAGGGCCTACCCACCTAACCACCACCTTCGAGTTCGTTTTCAATTACAGACAGATTAAAAAATTGGATATGACAAAGGTAATTCTTATGACCCTGACGCATTTAATTTGAACTTAGAGGAAAGTGGCCATCCCTTGCATTCAATAGAAAGTAAATATCAGAAAACTAAGGTTTCCACTGATGTGTCTAAATCAAATTTAGAGTAAAGGGGAAATCCCTTGCATTCAATAGATAATAGATTTAAAAAAAAAAACTGAAATTTCCAATACGGTCATTGACTGGGTAATTGAGGATTAGTTTGAGCATGAAGAAGTCCACATTCTAGGATTTTTTTTTTTGGTGATCCTTCAGCAATTTCCTCTTCAACTCCTTCTTCATTTTCACTTTTATCTCAGTCTCCGGATTTTTCTTCGTTGCTTAGAAGTGTAAAGATAAGTCTGAATCCCAGAGCTTCCCTTGTTGTTGTTGTGGCCGCATCTCAAGTTTTTCCTAGTCCCCATGCCATAGTGATAAAGAACAAGAAGGTGAATATTCTAACTCAAAAGAGTCTTTTCTCAGTTGGCTCAATAGAGTCTAGTTAAAAAGTTGGAGCAATTTCAGAAGAAGAGGAAAAGGAGGAGAGTAAGGCTAGTTCCGATGTGGGGGTTTCTGAAGAACTGTTTCAATTGGAGGAGAATTCAACTAGTATACCATATGATTCCAGTTTTATTAAACCTGAAAAGGAAATGGAAAAAGGGTCTTATACTTTTATAGAAAAGCAGATCAGATCCCCTACTGAGATCAGATCCCGAAGAATTTATTTCTCAAACAAAGACAATGACGAGAAAATGACGAAGAAATAATAATAAGCGGGGAGAATGAAGAAGTAGAGGGACACAGTGATACTAGTATAGGAGGAGTGCAAAGCAACGAAGTGCTGCAGATTGTGTAGAACTATGGAAAAAATAGTAGAGCATATGACTGTGAAAAATGTCCACCATTGGTGGATTCTGATGCTAATACTTATGTAGAAACTCATAACTCTGAATCCAGTAAAATTTCATCATATGGTGATCATAATATATCGCAATTAGGCATTGGAGAAGAAACGAGAAATGTTGGTATTCAATTTCCATAGCCAACAGAGACGGTTACTCAAGAAAATCATGTCAATGTAATTGAAGTAATTCCTAAAAATAAAAATGAAAGGACCATTGATGACGTTGTCGATGAAAAAGGAGGAAAAATGGAACATGGCCAACCTGGAAGGAAAAATAGCAAAAAGGCTCGAGCTTCTCTTAATCCATTGGACTTGGCAGAAGAACTTGAAAAGAGAGATGCATCTTCTAGATTGCACTAGGAAGAGGGAGTTGCAACACAACCGATGAGATGTGAGGGTATCCATCTAGGACCTCCAACAATAGGTCATTTACAAATTGATTCCATGAGCTATCTTTCATAGGCACCTAACTTTCGCCATCTGCATCCTCTAGCAATACCTGATAGAACACTTTGGATGCCATCCATCACTGTTGAGGATGAAAATAGTGGCATCATGCTGGAAACATAATCTAATACCTCTCCTTCGTTGCTATAAGCATAACCCAAGACATTTTGAATATAGAATAAAATAGATCCTATCACAAGGGCCTCTACAGCTGACATACAAAGTGTGACATGCGCTGACAAATGTGTAGCACGCGAGCGTCCATCCCCCAGTTCATTGGAAACTCGTGTACTTACAGAAGCACCCAGGCCTAACGGAATCATATATGCAAGAGAATCAATGCTAATGAAAATGGAGAGAACCGACATCTAAAGTTCTGGCTTAGGCAACAAACCGAAGAGGAGAATAAGAATTTCAAAAGACCAATACTCTAAGCAGACCACCTTTCATATCTGCAAATTTTGGATAGAAATAGACATCACCATTGGCTGGAACAAGAAATTCTGATACTTTTGAGTATAAAGTCAATTATTCTTGGATCGACAGTTTGGGTTCAGGAGGCACTTTTTTGTTCAGCTACTCGGATGCAGAAACAAAAACCATATTCAGACTCCCCTCAAAATTATGCAACATTTGAGTATAAATTCGACCTGCTTCTGAACAGTCCCTTGGGGCCTCCCCTCAGCATGAATCCTAATGTTGTGCCCTGTCATATCTGTACAATTCGTACAATCTTGATTTGCGTGCCAAAAAAAAATATTTTTTCTCAATTTCTATGCCCCAAAAAATTATTTTTTCTCGATTTTTGTGCCCGGCTAAATAAGCCAGACTCTGTCAAATTTAGCAATAGTTAGCGAGATTTCACCAGATTTGGAGGATCTCCACCATATTTGGTGGTAACTTCCATATTTGGTGGAACCACCAGATTTGGTTGACCTTCTAGAAGGTACCACGTGTCACCTCCATATAGTGCCATGTGTCACCTCCATACAGTGTCGTGTGTCACTTTTTTATTGGGCCAAATCACCCCTAAAAGAGCCAAAAATGACTGCCATGTGTCAACCTCTGGTGCTACCATGTATCATACTGACATCATCATGATGTACTTCTCACGTCAATGTTGACTTTGAATTTGACTTTTTTCTTATTTGACCTAAACTTCAGATTGTGATAACTTCTACATACAGTGTCCATTTTCAGAAAAACATATATGGTCAGAATCGTCTCGATGAGCTTGATGAAATAGCGCTAGTTTCGTCTGATTATGAGAAATTTTATTTTTAGGCCTTCCTGGATCCATTTGGATCACTTCTCACTTCTTTCCTTAAAAATAATTCTTTCACTTGGAATCCTGTAGCTGATCAAGCCTTTCAAGCCTTAAAGGTGACCATGTGCACCACTCTAGTGTTGGCCCTTCCTAATTTCATAAAGACCTTTGTCCTAGAATGTGATGCTTTCAAGAGAGGAATTGGATCAATCCTTATGCAATATGGTCGACCTTTTTCCTTTACCATCAAACAATCGTCAAAGAGACATTTGGGCCCAATCAATCTATGAAAAGTAAATGTTGGCTATTCTACATGCAATGGATCTTTTACGCCCGTATCTATTGGGGCGACGCTTCCAAATTAAGACAGATCATCAAAGCCTCAAGTATTTTCTGGAACAATGCCCTTCCTCCCCGGAGCAACAAAAATGGGTGACTAAGCTCTTTGGATAGTATTATGAGATCATTTATAATAAAGGTAAAGACAATGTGGTTGTTGATGCACTTTCAAGAAAATATGAAGATGAAGGCTCCCTTTTTTCACTCTCCTTCATTGTACCAGATTGGCTCCAAGTTGTTCTCCAGGAATGGCTACAAGATCCCAAAATTTCGCATCTGATCCAACAATTATAGACCAATTCTCTAGTTTCCCCAGTGTATTCTTGGCACAATGATGAGCTTCACTAGAAAGGTCGTTTGTATTTAAGTAAATAGTCACAACTTAAATCCACGATACTTTCTGATCTTCATGCTACACCCACAGCTGGGCACTTAGGGTTTACCAAAACCTATGATTGGGTCAAACGTTATTTTTTGGGGGATGGTATGAAACATGATGTATACAATTTTGTGGCAGAATGTGATGTTTTTCAATGCAACAAGGGGGAAATAGTCAAAGCTCCTGGAACACTACAACTGCTTTCGATTCCACCTATTATTTGGAGGGATATCTCTATGGATTTTATTATGGGCTTACCTAAATCGTCCAATAAGTCAGTCATCATGGTGGTTGTTGATCGTCTTTCCAAGTATGCTCATTTGTGTGCTCTTCAACACCCATCTACCGCCTCCATTGTGGCTCAACTTTTCATGGATCAGGTCTTCAAGCTTCATGGCATGCCTCATTCTATTGTTTCTGATTGAGATCCCACTTTCACCAACAATTTTTGGAAAGAATTGTTCAGGCTAAAAGGCACCCAATTGCATCTCAACACAGCTTATCATCCCTAGATTGATGGTCTAACTGAATTTGTCAACAAGTGTTTGGAAACATATTCAATCTGTTTTGCATATAAAAGTAAAAATCAATGGGCTCAATGGTTACCACTCGTTGAATGGTGGTACAACACTTCTTACCATAAAACTACCTGCATGACTCCTTTTGAAGCATTATATGGACAAAATCCACCTTTAGTTCTCTCATACCTGTCAGATGTCTCAAAGGTTCAAGCAGTTAACCAAACGCTTATAGTTCGAGAGGCTATTATACGCACCCTCAAAGAGACTTTGATCATGGCCCATAATCGCATGAAGCAAAAGGCATATCAAGGTCGTTATGAACACCAATTTGTTGAAGGAGACCAGGTGTTTCTTCGACTGCAACCTTATAAGAAAAATTCACTCAAGGCCGACCATTGTCAGAAACTGGCGCCCAAATTTTATGGTCCTTATACCATTCTCAAGCATGTGGGACAAGTGGCCTATCAATTAGATTTTCCCAGCCATTATAATCTCCATCATGTTTTTCATGTCTCCTTATTAAAGAAGGTGATTGGAACTAAGTGCCAAACTCAAACTAGCCTTCCCGAGTTGGATGAAGAAGGCTCCATCTGGTTGCATCGACAAGCATTTTTGGACCATCGTGAGCATCGTCTGCATCAACGCACCATCAAGGAAGTGTTAGTCCAATGGAAAGATACAACTCCAGTAGATGCCACTTGGGAACCAACTACCATTCTACAACAATTTCATCATCTCAAGCCTCAAGGACAAGGTTGTTTTTAAGGGGGGGGACATGTTAGGGACCTAACCTCCCTAACCCCTCACGTAGGTAGAATAATATATTTCCATGTAATAAAGTCCAATATTATTAAGGCCTAGAAATAAGGAAGAATAAGTCAAATTTAAGAAGACCTAATAGAAGCTTCCTCTTCTAGAAGGATCCTCCTCTAGATTGTTCTTTTGGATAGATAGATTTAATATAAATAGGAGTAGAGGGTATGAGAAGTTTTGTATTGAAAAATTATTGTAATAGAGATCTTCTATGTTGGAGGTTTTCCCCTCGAAGAGGCAAGTGAACATTGTTTCCTATCAAGAAAGGTATAATTTGGGTGTTGTGGTTCCATATAATTTGTTGTTCCATTGTTATATCTATGGTATTTCTGCATTTTGTTTCTATTATAGTGTTATTCTCTACATTATTTCTCTTTTCTTCTTAATAATAGACCTGGTACCTTACAGTGTATTAGATCCTATTTTGTCTCTTCATAGTCTTATCTCTTCAAGAGGTGTTGATGTGAGATAAAATATAGTTTATGAGGTGGTCTTATTCATGTATTATAAAATTGTATCACTTGAATGAATATTGCAATAGAAGAATGGATTAAATCCTTTTACGCCAGGTTTTTGTGTCTTGTTTGTGTTCTATTTCTTAACATGGTATCAGAGCTCTTATGGTCTTAAGGGAATGATAACAACATAGTGAGTATTGGTTTCCTAAATTGATCATTGATAGAGGTGTGTTTCACTATTCAGTGCATTTATTTATTCACCCAGGCATCCACATTTGGCATGTAGAAGACTTGAATTGTAGCAATAGTAATTCGAACCCATGAATTGGTCTACCCCAACCATTTTCTCAACAAAATATGAATACAATGATCTACCTCAACACACCCTCATTGTTATCTAGAACAAAAAATTGTGACGAGAACACTTCCCACCCCCACAATCATCGTCCCATGTGAATCTCTAGTTGGAAATGATGCAACCAAAATACCCCATGCAGTTTGAGAGACACTATGTGACCATGCAATTGATGTTCAATAGATAAGGTATATTTTATTCTTTTAATTGACATTCATCCCACATTAATAGTGATGATGAAAGATTACCATTTTATATTGAAAATTGATTGCTAATATAAATAAAAAGAAACATAATGAGATTTGTGTTGTGGTGTGGGAATGTCATTTTCCATTAAGTGATAAAAGAGGCCTTACAACTTTGTCCATTTGTGAGGATGATCAGAAAATATTTTGGGGAGTTTTTGTAACTTTTCCCATCAGTGAAGGAGAGTGAGGGTGCTTGGAAATTTTTCTAAGGGTGGCAAGACATTTTTATTTTGTAAAAGAATCTTGGAAATCCTTTTGAAAATAGTTTTTAAAAGTATGAAAGAGGAAAGACTAAAAAAATTAATAAAATTAAAATTCTCTTTTGGTTGTGTTCTTGGTCAGTCCCAAAATTGAATAGGGAGATCCAATGAAAATTGTTGAATGGTGAATGATCTAGATGGCTATTTTCTATCTAGTTTTGACACTTAAAACTACAATTGCAATTCATAATTTAACCATACACACATGGAGTAAAAAGTCATAAGAACTTGATCATTTTGCAAATCATATTCTAGCAATCAAGTTTTAAATCATATTAGCAATGGAAAAATCAAACTACTGATCAAAGGAGAATGTAATGAACTCAAAGCATTGTCAAGCATTCAAACTTGAAGATTTAAATCAACATTGATTGTAATTTGTAAATAATATTTTTTGTAAGTTTACTTGTATTTTTGAAATCAAGTTGAATTGTAATTGTTGGGTGCGTACGTTGTTGAACCCAACACCCATTTCCGAGTTTACATTGAAATGGTTGAGTCATTTAATTATATATAGGGTAGAGTTTCAATAAGCCCCATTTTTTTTGAGTCAATTGTAATTTGGACCTACTTGCACAAAGAGGCCTCATTCAATCCTTAAAAATGGATTGAATTCTAGAATTATCAGAGTTAGTGAACACTCCAATCTTCATTGTTTTCGACAACACAATCTCAATCAATAGATAAACTCTTAAATCGGTTCTAACTTGTTTGCAAGTTTCACAATCCAATGTTAAACTTCTTTATATTCAATGACAACTTCTTCATGCTGAACTCTGGCTAAAGTATCTTCAACATTTTGAACTGGTCATTGTTCATAATAACCCACTTTTTCATTTTGATAATGATTTCAATCAACAATCAACATAGGATCAACTCAACAACAATTTCAGATGTAGTTTCAAATGAGGATGAAGGTATTCATGAATAGGTTCAACATACTCTTTCCAAGATCATTACTAGACCTTGGGAAGAAATTAGAAAAAAAAACATGGAATGAGACTTGGATATGATAAGAAAGTAACCTTTCATATTCCATATTATTCCAAACAAATACACTTCAACAATGCATGATCCTTTAATAAGTTTCAGTTTCACCTATTCCAATTCAATGTCATAATGTTAGGTGCCAACATTGACATCGAGTTGTTCACATGAATGATCAATGTTTTGATCTCCATCCTTGTTAGCATTGCAACAAAAATAATCATTCATTAGAAAGATGCTCCACAGTAAAGAAACTTGCAAGATTAGATATTCACTATGGGTGGGTCAGTCCTTGGAAATGGTCATCAACAACTAAGTAGTTGTATTAATCTTACCGCATAATTTTATCTCGAGTAAATACACATCTTACAGTAGATAGTCATTCATATTTTCTCATTGCATCTTGAAGGGGAGATGTACTCAAATTAAATGAGAATGGAACTCTCTTTCACCTCAAAGTGGGGAGTACATTGATGATACTCTCTTACAGATTAAGAGGGGAGTACATTAATGAGTGAAAATGGTTAATGGTAAACCAAAAACACCAAATGAAGTGAAAATGGTTAGTGGTTAACCAAAGCCACCAAATGAAGTGAAAATGGTTAGTGGTCAACCAAAACCATCAAATATAGTGATGAATTGGTTCAGGGTAACCCACATGAAAACCCTTGACTTCTCACCTTTTAGCTAACAAAGGGGGGAATATATATAATGGTTGTTAGACTTCAAGTTTCAACAACAACAACAAGCAAATTTTCAAATGGGCAACAATAGTCTATATATGGTAGACTTAAAGAAAAAAAATGTCATAATGGCAACAAAAATAACAACAAGAGAAATGAAAATAGCCCTAAGGGTTAGCTCAAGTGGTTCTGAGACAGACGTGAAGTTATCCTCGGCGAAGGAAGTCACAGGTTCAAATCTCTTATTCCCCCTTGCGGTTAGGCCCTGTAATTAGGGCCGATGGTTTACATTGTTTACCATCCGTGAAGTGGGGAAGTACTTAGGGGTTTCCCATGAAATATTCCATCGAAAAAAAACAAGATCATTGCAAAGGTTTCATCACTTGTAAGATTTCATCACTTGTGATAAATTATCAATTTGGGCACTTTGAGGTTTCTGCCACTTTTCGTTTTTTTATGAAACACGCATTGATGTGATAAAGTTTTCCTCAACATGATTAATTCATGATTTAAGCAGTTATAGTAGGACACTTTGTGTAATACTCTATGGTTATTTGGAAAATTTATGGTTCAATATATTGCAATTGGATCATACACATGAGGCATGATTGGGATGTTGATTGACACTATTTGTGTTTCATTTTTTGAGAGCAACTTTATGGACATTTTTTGTTCACTCAAATGGTCATTTGACGTAATAGATGATAGCTATATCCATCTGCATTATTTCTTAGAATTTGATTGGGTTGTCAATCATTTTTAGGGATGTGTCAAACTTGCATTTGATCCACTTCTCTTGATTCACTTTCATTATATATTGTAGTTCACATCAGTGAACAATTACAAGCATTATGTCTCATATGTTTACATAGTGGGATTTTCCAGATTCTATGATTTTTAAGCATCTAGATTTGGTGGTTTTTTAGGCAGATCTTCATCATGGCTCAACTTAGGAGTTTCCTATTGAAGACTTGAAGATGATACCAGTTCTTACTACCTTGTTGGTATTATTGTTCAGACTTGTGGTTGAGGAGGGTATTGTTATCTTGTAACTCCCTATAAAATCATGAAGTCCTATACCACACATTATAGGATATAGTTTTTATCCTAAGTGTGTATTAGATATTATTTTTCCTCCTCCTAGTCTTATCTCTTGATGAGGTGTTGTGTGAGATCAAATCTAGTTTATGAGGTGGTTTCATTCATGTACAATAAAATTGTACCATTGGAATGGATATTGCAATACAAGATTGACTTAAAGCCTTTTTTGCCAAATTTTTGTGTCTTGCTTGTGTTCTATTTATTAATGACAAACCATGAGGTGAGATTCATTGTGAGTTGATCTAATGTAGATTAGAGAGTGGTGGATATCAATGAATAAGCCTATTCATATATATTACACACAATGGAAACAACACAACACTACAAATCTCCAATAAATTTATAACATTAAATGGTTAGAATACTTTGAAAAGAAAATTCAAACACACCATTTAAATAAAGCTTTTGATTGAGAACGAAATAATATATTTTATTTTAGATTAAAAGAAGAAAAAATCACAAATAATGAAAGGTATCACTTTGAGAAGTTATGGAGATGATCTACAATTTCTCTCTTAAGGGTGGGGTTCTTTCCTTGTTGAGACTCTCTTGTTGATCTAGGAGTGATTATAAAATATCTTCCCTTCATGTGATGGATAGTGAAGAAGAGATTCAAGTAAGACTACCACTCCAAAAGCACAATGAGGATCATTGCATTAGGCAAGGCAACATGGGCTAAAAATTTTTGGTTAAAATCTAGTATCATAACCTTGCATTCATTAAAATCCCTTATTTCCATGCAAGGTGTTTGTATTTATAGGATTTCTTAGAGAATAATATTAAAAGTAAGTGTGTTACCCAAACTTTTATCCATGCAATTTCCTTAGATAACCCAAAAAATCCATCTTAATTTATGGAATCCACCTACATTGGTCGTTCCCAAACTAGAAGGTGCATGGAATACCTTTGGATTTTATTGAATTGCATATTTTATTGCATTGATGATGTACATGAACCCTACATGGGTATCAAAGGATTACACATATAATTTGCATGGCCCATGAATTGATGTGGTGTACACTCCTATATTCGGTCAAGTTTTTAGTTTGACTTTGATGATCCTTAGATAAATAGCCTTTCTCCATGGTTTTGTGCTTCATTGTTATGGTTTATGATGTTTTGTTTCATATTTGGTGTAAACCCCTTTATCTACTCAAGTAAACAAAAACAATGTGACAACAAATGCCCCTTAATGGATGAGGATAGGAGAACAACTATATAGCTAAAATACATCATGGTTTTGTTTTTTGCAACTAGGAGAGATACAATCAAATTGAGGGAAAACCTAACTTGGAGAGAGAGAGAGGGGAAGTCACTTGGATGACAACAATGTTAGGTGAAAGTGATATACAATCTCTTAAAAGGATATTGGCATACCCATGCTCATGTAAGGCTCCAATCAAGTACACTATGGAATCACAACTTTGTAACATGATACATATGAAACTAGGTCATAATAATTTTGGAATGGATGTTGCTTCAGTTAAAAAATGGTGAATAAAATAATGTTCCTTGGTGAGGGCATAGAATTGCAGTAAAGGATTTCCACTTGGAGAGGGTATAGAACATGATGACAACTCATTGTTGGTAAGCTAGAATGAAAGGATCATAAATAAATATTGAATATTTATACATGTTCACTAGTCTTCAATTAGATCTAGAATGGAATCATCATGATGTGCAAGTTATCGATAATGTGATGATAGTTTGATCAAGCATGGGAGAAACCATATATTTAGAGATCAATGATGAAAATATCCTCCAAATGTGAGGTAGTCCACCAATAAGGATAATGGGTACAAGGTGTTGAGTATGGACCAACACAATATGAGTAGATGTGTTGAAGTTGGACACTTGAAGGAACAATGCAACCATGGATCAATGATCTAAATCCATAGATGCACATGAGAAAAACCACCGATGATGAAAACAATATATAAGGTACAATGCCTATAAAACAAACTCCTAAGGAAAATGTGTTATGGTCGATGGGGGTAGTTCTATTGGAGAAAGGGTAATGAAGATTCCATATAAACCAACATGAGGTATGATAAAAATTGATATATGTAAGGACTTGGAATAGACTCAAGGGGATGAAATCATCATGGGGATAAAATACATGACTTCCTCTAAACATAACATAACTAGCAATTGTCTAGGGAAACAACCATAAACTCTTTGAAACCACATAACTTGATTGGATGTCAATTTGAA
>JZKD02S2384694.1:289019-317867 GCA_000966675.3 Picea glauca
TGTTTATGTGTATTTATGTATTTCATTGTGTTCCTACATAAATCTGGATCAAAGAAAGTGGTAGAAATGACATGGCCATCTCCAATCTTAGTTGATACAATTCAAATTTATAGTTCAAACAAGTGGCACTTTCGTGGAATGAGGACTATTATAGGAGGATCACCCCAAAACCCAATTCTATAAAGGACAAGCATTTCATGAATAAACATGACATTTAATTTTGATGGAGCATCCAAGTTAACTAGACATGAATTTTCAAATATGTATATTAGTATTTGGTACATTATAGAATAGATAATAGAAGAGGAAGAATGGAGTAATATAAGGCATTGATTTAACATGAAAATTGAGAATTTATTAATAATAGAAAGTGATTTCAAAATTCTCTTAAATATGCTAAAAGGAAAAGAAGAATATTGTACTGATTCGAGATTGAAAGTATTATTCTTTGTTGTGGAACAACCCTCCTTTTATTTAATAAAAATTAATTCTTTCATGTTTGAAGATTAATGAATGTAATAGTAAACTTGTTAGAAATAGGATACATCTAATTCAAGAAAGGAGGAATTGTGAGTGTTGAAGGAGAACTCATAAGGGAAAGAGATGATTGGAGAAAGTAAAAGGAGGTGAAAATGACATGGCCATCCCAACCTTTGTTGATACAATTCAAACTTCTTGTTCAAACAAGTGGCAAGACATTAAACCAAGCAATAATAAAATCCAACACTTGTGCAAGAGCCATCTAAGGAGTAGGGGATAATTTGGACATAGTGTTTTCATAAAGTTCTAAAAGTTTCAAGTCCAATGGGAAGAAAAAATAACAAGCAAAGTGGGTCTTTCATGGAATGAGGACTAATATAGGAGGATTAATTCAAAACCTAATTCTTACTTTTCTATTTTTCTCTCTATTATGTTCTTATTTGTGCATGCTTGCCTATTCAATCTAGCCTTGGTATAAGTAACTTGTGAATTATGTATTGTAAAGAGCCTTTTGCTCATATATTATCTTTGTAATCATAATTATATTAAAATATTTCATTATTAATTATTTGTTTGGGGAATTTTAAGTATCAATTGAAAATCTTAACAAATTTTACTAATTATCAAAATACTAACCATAAAATGTTAAAAATATTTCAAAATTTTTAAAAATTTATATAATTTTTTTAATGAAATTTTTTAAAGTAAATTTTTTTTATTATATAAAATTTCAATATCATTTAAAAATTTGAAATCTTTTTTAAAAAACATAGAAGAACAAAATTTAATTCTTAAAGTGTTTTTTTTAAAGAGACTACTAAACAACATATAATTACATATAAAAATGTAAAAAAATTAAATTTAAATTATAAAATATATCGAAAAAAATTAAATTTAAATTATAAAATATATCGATTAGTTTTTAATGTAAAAAATAAAATATTGAATTATATAAATATATACATTCGTATCTTATTTCGCAATTGGAATAGTGTGAAGCCGAAGTCCACATTCTCTTGGTACTTTATTTCGTAATTTGGAATAGTGTGAAGCCCAAGTCTAATAAATGATTATTAAATTCAAAACCAAGAATAATTTTATTTATTAAATTCAAAACAAAGAATATTGAAAACAAAGAATATTTGGGATTTGCATTCTTCTAGAGCCATATTTACTATATTTTATGGAGTCTGCCATTATTACACACCTTCCATTTTTCTTAGGTGGTAGGAATTCAAGTAGAACTTTTGATCAAATATAGTTTAGAATTTAATAATTTCTTAATTTTATAAGTTATAATTTTTTTTTTTTTAATTTTTATTTATAAGTTTAACATGTTACTTGTAAAAATTATATTTGAGTGGAGAAGATAACATTTATTTTTTCCAATCATCCAAACCAACTTTAATTAACAATAATATTATAACCTTAATTATAAATTATATTTATATTATATTATAAATAATATGATTATGATAAGTGTTTTTCTCATAATTTCAAACAATGCCTAATCAACCATGAAGTTTGTTTAAATGAAACTTTGAAATTCAATTGTACCAACTATTTTACATTTTGGTACAAAGAAATCATCCAAACTAACTTTAATTAACAATAACATTATAACCTTAACTATAAATCATATTTATATTATACTATAAATAATATGATTATGACAAGTGTTTCTCTCATAATCTCAAACAATGCCTAATCAACCATGAAGTTTGTTTAAATGAAACTTTGAAATTCAATTGTACCAACTATTTTACATTTTGGTACAAAGAAATGATTGTGGTTTTCTTAACAAAGTGTCTATATAATTTATGGTTTATGAAATAAGCTAATGTTGTCATTTCCATGGAAGGTGTATATATATATATATATATATATATATATATATATATATATATATATATATATGATTTTAGATTGAATTGAAAAAATATTTATTTATTTATTTGGTTTTGGATTGTATATCATATAAAAAGATTAATTGAAAGGATATGAAATAATGAAGATAAAAAATAAATAAAATGAAAAAAAAAATTATTTATATTATTATGTTCTTTAATATAAGTTTTGTGATTGAGATTAAGAGAAAAAATAAATATGATTAATTATTCTAAGTTACTCTTTCTATTTGATATTATATATAGAGAGAGGAATGTTTGTTCTATATGGTTTTGTAAGTTGTAATGTCTCTTCCTCCTGTCTAACAAAGACAATGAGAAACCATCCATATGCTAGTTGATATTCTAAAATGGATTAGGGACTAAGGATGGCCTAGTTAGAAAAGGTTGGTGTAAATCATTCATGCTAGTTGATATCCTAAAATGGATTAGGGACCAAGGATGGCTTGGTTAGAAAAGGTTGGTGTAGAGAATAAATGCTTTTGAATGTAGTTATGCTCGTATCATTTACCCTTTTGAAATTTGAAACAAGTTATTATTTATAAAGCATAAAAATAAAATTTAACTAAGACATGCCCAATTTTTTTGGCAATGAATCTTGGTTCTCATCATGGTTCAATGTCTGGTTTGAGCATGCCCTTCATCATGGTTCAATGTATGGTTTGAGCATGCCCTTCATCATGGTTCAATGTATGGTTTGAACATGTCGTGATGAGTTTAAGATATGATTGAGTTAATAAGTGGATGAATTTAACTTTTATAATAAATTTATTTTGTTATTAAAAAAAAAATAATCTTATATAGTTAATTTTTCAAATTTCCATAATAATCTGGATCATCTTCATTCAAATGAATCAAACCTCATATTAAAATTAAAGATGACAAAATTTTATTAAATTTAATGTGTAACTCAAAAAAAATATAAATTAAATCAAAATCACAACAATGCATTTTAGTTAGTTAATCTTTATGAAGCACTCTCTCTAAAATCCCCCATTATTGAATGTAGAGTGACTTTAAAGCTACTCTCTTCTTGGAAGAATCACATTGGACCTACAACCCCCCTACCTCAAGTTGAGATGTCACGACACTAATTGCCCCCTCAGCAATCCTCCTCTTGCACTCACATCTCACGACACCAGTTGCCCGTCATACACAATATTTTAGCCCGACGGGACTCGCTTTCGTACTCACATGCAAGTGTTGTTATTATAATTATTTTAAAATTCATTTTTATTATTTTGTGGAAGCTTCTATTTTATGAATTATTAATAATCAATAAATTATTTCTTTAGATGATTCGGTGTCGTGTGTTTCAGCCTCCCTTTTTTTTTTTTACAGATTTCGATTCTTTTATCTTGGGATTCACGGCACCGCCAGTTGCCCCGGCCGCACTCTATCTACTAGACCGCTTTGAGATTTTATGGGAACCAACCTCGAGAATTTGAAGTCTGGAAACTTGTTTTGCTCGTCGTTGGGTTTTTCCTCACGCCATATCTTTTCGTTCAGGTAGGAGGAGAATATTTTTTTTTATTCAGATTTAACTTGTTCGACTGCTTGAACTCTTGAACTCTTTCGTATAATAGATCTGATTTTCTTTTTGGTTTGTCCTTAAAAAAATTGGTTTTATTCCGATTTTGTTTTTTTCTGCCGGAAATGATTCTCAGTCGTTTTTTTTTTTTTAACTCTTAACCCAGTGGAAAACCTGATTTTCCATGGTTTTATGGGACTTAAAGCTGTCGGTTTCCACTGAAGTTACAGTTACAGAAGTTAATTCTATTAGTTACCTTCCGTCCTTAAAGCTCCTTCAGTGCATAAATGCTTTTTCTTTGCATTTTAACCTTTGGAATATAGGTTGTCTTGTCAATTTGAGCTCTCTGTACTATATTGGGTATATTGATTGGCTTGCATTCTCTACATACAGAATCCAGTATTTTTGGGGAGGAGCGGAAGAATGAAATGGTCTGTTAATGGCGGGGAAATATAGAAACTCCACAAGCAGTTCTCAGTTGATCGACGCCAAACTCGAGGAGTATCGAATTAAACGATGTCCTGCGTGTGGTCACCAGATTGAACGCGAAGAGGTATTGAACTGTTCACTTTTTCTAGCTTGACAAGAGGAATATGTTACAGTTCATTTTTGGATGCCCACTAACAAGTTCGATCCAGGCAGAAGATATATATGGATCGCTATATGCCCCAAAAAAATTCCAGTTCCCACTAACTATATTCTTGCATTTAGTTATTGTACTTACAAGGAATTTTTCTTTTGGTCACAGGCTCTTCAGGATTGGCCTGGACTTCCTTCGGGAGTAAAATTCGACCCTACAGATCAGGAGCTCATAGAACATCTTCAAGGAAAGATTAGCTTCGATAATTCCACCCCTCATCCTTTGATTGACGAGTTCATTCCTACAATTGAAGGTGGAGATGGGATCTGCTATACCCATCCAGAAAAACTACCAGGTATGTATTGTTCTCACGATAGGGATTTTTTTTTATCTAACAGGCACAATTAGCAGGGTGTATTGTAAGCAAAATCCCAACTCATTTCTTGATAGGTGGTGGATACTGTGACTGAAAAAAAAAATTTAATAAGCCCGCTGATCGATATCCTTATACGTTCAATTATCTTAGACTGTTCTTCCATGCCATTCCTGGTTAGGTTGTGAGATTATCTTTTTGTCACAGGAATATCTCGTGATGGTCTTGTAAGGCATTTTTTCCATCGACCTTCTAAAGCATACACAACAGGCACCAGAAAAAGGAGAAAGATCCAAACACCCTGCGATGAGACCAGTGAAGGCGAAACAAGATGGCACAAGACTGGCAAAACGAGACCTGTGTTGGTTAATGGCATGCAGAAAGGCTGCAAAAAAATCTTAGTTCTGTACACCAACTTTGGGAAACACAGGAAACCTGAGAAAACAAATTGGGTGATGCATCAATATCATTTGGGTTCACAGGAAGAAGAGAAAGAAGGGGAGCTCGTGGTGTCCAAGGTCTTCTATCAGACACAGCCAAGGCAATGCAATTGGGAAAAGGCTACAGATGCTGGGGATACCTGCAAGGCCGGTCTAACAGAAGCAACTCAAGTTCCAGAGAGATTCACAGCTGGAGAAAATGTTAGTTCCACTGACAGGCATATCTATAGTGCTCATGATCCCTTGGAACAGCAAGCTAAAGTCACTCACAGCTCCCACAATTTATCTCTTGCCCAGTCCAGATCAGAAAGTAGTGATCAGGTAAGCAATTCTGAATAACTTAACTATGGATACCACAAAACCCATGCCGAAATTTTAAAGTATGCCATCTCCATTTCTGCGCATGTAAGAAAAAAAAAAAATTTCAATTCTTCATTGATTCGGTGTGTTCTCATTGAACTCTTGATCTTCGATCACAATCTTTGTTGGACCCTACGATGTGGGATCATGGTGGCCACGCAAACTACATCGTTGGGCCATTGTCAGACCACTTAGATAATAACACGCAAACTACTTCGTTGGGCCATTGAGATGTGAGAATATGGTGGCCAAACTACTTTCTTGGACTATCATGGTGGCTTAGAAGATGAGTTTGATTTCTAGATATTTCATAACAACCAAGAAATAAAGCATTTTGATTTGATTTGAAGACTCATCAAAATGCATTTTTTTCCTGCAAAAAACTAAAAAAATTTGTTGAAATAAAGCACGTGCATTTCATTTGTTTTGTTTTTTAAATTATGTATGGAAATCGATTTTAGTGGATGTTATCATCATCATAAAATCTCAAATGGATCTGAATAGACTTTAATTATCATTATCATAAAACACATCATGAAAACCATTTAAAAAATTATCATCATCATAAAATCCCAAAATCCCAAATAGATCTTAATGAATGTTAATTATTATTATCATAAAACAAATCATGAAGAACATCTAAAAACTATGAACTTCCATAACTGAAAATAGATGTTTCCACCCAAGTCATTTTATCTTACACTGATATTAGAAAGTTCAGTCATAACACTACTGATCTGATCAGCTTTGGATCATTCATTAAGAACAGCCAAAGAATGAAGTGATCTGATCAAAGTAGTGTCTCTGGATCTTTCATTCAGAAGATCCTAGACACAACACTACTGATCTGATTAAAGTAGAGTCTGGATCTTTCACTCAGAAGAGCCAAAGAATGAAATGATCTGTTTCTCGATCTTTCACTCAAACGAGTAAAAGATAATTCTGAGCTGAATAAATAATGAACATTTTGATATTTGCATTCTTACAAAACTTTCTGTAACCTAATATGATATGTAACCTAGTTTTTATTATGAATATGAATATTTTATAAAAGATTGAAATGGAATCCCAATATTAGTTTGTTTGTGAATGCAATTATCATAAATCCAAGCTGCATTTTGATATTTGCCTGTTGCAAAACTTTCTGTAACCTGGTTTTTCCTCATGAATATGAATAATTTGCAAATGTTATCGAGTGTTCAGAGTTAGAATTTTGATATATTCATGTATAAACTTTGCACACGGTTGCAGTTTAACGCTAAAGCTTTGTTATTTCATTTTATATCGTAGTTCTGTTTGGCAGGGAATCGATAGTAAGAGCCCTGAAAGCACCCATTGCACTCCTAGTTCTGGTGATGGAATAGTTGATTTGCATCTCAATAAAGATACCCATCTTGTTAAACCTTGTGATCACTGCAATAACATTATTACCAGAGAGGATCGGACAGCCTGTGGGTCTCAGGAAGAGCCGAGAGATCATCTGCCAAATTTGCATGAAAGTCATCTCACTAATTTACTCTTCTGTCATGAAACACTCCAAACGGGTGCTGTGAATTCCAATGCAAAATTTCAACGTTATGGCAGCCTCGACTTAGAGGATCTAGCAGCAGAATTGGGCTTACCCCTTGATCAAAAAACTAATTCCGAAATCTTCGCGGATACGGCTTCCGTAACGAAAGAGGTATGATACCTGAACAGGATTAAGATTCTTCTGTAAATTATATATTCATCAAAGGGCAATTATGCCTCCTACGACTTTGATCCATAATCAAATATACTTTCATGGCGTGCAGGTGCAGGAAGCTTTGTCAAACAGTCAAGAAGCAGATTGGCTTCAGTATTTTGGGTAGATACTGATCACAGTGGCTCCTTCTCACTCATTGTTTTAATGGCGTTCTGAAATAACGTGTAATCTTCTTCTTCTGATGAGAGTGATTGTATCAATCCAGAACTTCTAACATTATTCGTTGAAATTTGTAGTATTCTGAGAAAAAATAATTGACATTTGGCTCGTCTTTGTTATCCAAAATAAGAATAACTTGCAGGCTGCGGATTACTTGTGGAGGAAGGCATTTTGACATAATCTCGGTAGCTGTAATGTAATGTGTGTTACACATTTAATGCTTTAGCATCCGTCAACTAACAAAATCAAAGTTGTACCTAAACCAAACTTTGAAATAAAAGGTGGCTGAGCAGGTTGGTGACACTTTATTCATCAAAGTCGAATTAGGTTGGTTACACTTAATTGGGTTTTATAATGAATTTCCTATTTTCTTTATATGGTTTAGTACTACTTGTATATAGAATATATATATTTTTAATGTGTTTTACTATGGGTTTATCAAAAGTATATAAAGTGGATACTTGTTGGATGTTGAATTTAATTTTACATTCAAAGAAATATGAGTAAACCTATAAAAATATATGTAAAAAATATGATAAAAATTACTTTTATTCATTTAGGTTCAAAACTATTTATGCCTATAATTGACATCAATATCTTGAATCCTATTGCTTCTTTTAAAATTGATGTTGATAACACATTTTTTGTTTTAAGTCTATAATTGACATCAACATCTCTAATCCTATTGGTTCTTTTAAAATTGATGTTGATGTGGTTCTTTTAAAATTGATGTTGATGACACATTTTTTGTTTTGACCTCCATTTTTTACCTTAAATTTTTTTCAAAAAAAATGGTTGACAAAAAATCCAAAATAACCCATTACCAAATTATGGGCATATAATATGTGTAGACATGTAAAACATTCAAGAACAAGTTCAACATTGAAAGAACAATTTGTATGTGTTTAAGATTGGGTAGGGACTATCATGAATAATACTGTAAGTATTTTATGAATTGACTATTTTCGGGTGGCTCAAAATAACTAGAGAATCTATATTTTTTTTTTCTTAAAATCTAGTAAGAATTATTTTAGATTTTCATGGAATTGTAGATATCAAATGTTAACATTGCACATTCTAGTTGGATTAGGGGTATTCAGGGGTTCTGAATTCATTTCTGCATAAAATTAGCAATTTCGACGAAGATCGTCTAACTATATTCCGATGATGGTAAACAAAAAAATGTCAAAATCATAGAACATTTTTCCTTCTTCCTATCATGATATTTGGGGTTTGATCCCCAATTGTTAGTAGTAGGTTCCCGATTAGGGATTAATGGCTCTCGACCATCATTTCCAAGTTAAAGCTCTAGAGGTTTCTTGGTTTTTTCAATGGTAAGAGCAAACGTGGGGATCTTATCATTCTACTCAATAAGACGAGGGGTCAAGTTGTGGTATTGCTGCTTTCATTCCCCAATAACACAACAACCCAATGGTGAGGCCTTCCCTCGTAGAATTAGGATTGTTAGCATTAGACCAAATGTGTGTTCCAAGTTAAAACTCTAGAAGCTAGTTCTTGGGTTTTTAAATGGTGAGAGCAAGTGTGGGGATCTTATCATTTCCCTTGTTAGGAGGAGGGGTCCAATTGTGGCATCATTGCTCTCATTTACTAATAAAAAGGATAAGCCAATGGTGAGGCTTTCCCCCATAGCACTGGGATTGTCTAGATTAGACCAAATGTGTGTGTAGTACCCAATATTTTTAGACATTAAAAACATTGGGTCAAGGTCTCTATTTGACCAAGATTAACCAAACACTTTGTGTATATATACTTAATTTTAGATTTTAGATAAAGTATATGTATTTGCAATGTATATTTTATCAAGGTAAACTTTAAATGAAAATCCTTGGGTGGAATGTGTGGCATGTAGGGTTCTCGAAAGCTCCACAAGGGCATCGCCTTGTTGACCAATATCCTATCGTGTTCATTCATAAAGGGGCTTTTTTAATTCTGAAAAATAAAGTCAATATATTGTAGGTATTGGGGAGGGAGATGTGGGGTCTCAAGAGGTTTATAGATATTTTGTGGTATAAAAAGGGATGTCTAGTAAAAATATGGGTTTCTTTTATTGGAAAGATGTATTGGGAGGGGTGTTCAAAAAATGATTTTGAGAGGTATTTATCAATATCTTGTGAAATTAGGGTTATTCTTTAATATCTCATGATCGCGGGCGCTATGCCATAAGTTCACTGAGTGAAGACCCTGTGGAAAACTCCAACTAGGGTAAACACAAGGTTCCAAAACGTGGATGAAGAGCAGAATCCACATGGTGTCAGTGTTGGCAATGGATGAGGAGCTCCTAAACTACTTAGATGATCTGATCGACAACCATCCCATTTGGATGACCTCGTATACCCACACACCTAGCATTTTTGTAGATTCAGGGAGGAGGGACCATGTGGGGGGGCACCCATTGGAAGAGGAAATGATGAACATTATCAGTGAGTTGGCCTAGGGGTTATCTACAAATAGATATAGGGTGGAGGACATGTAGGAGGAAAGGATGGAGGGCAGAGGTTTTGTTTCCCTTGAGGGATTTAATGTCATAACAGACATTCCACCTGGGATGCATGATGGAAAAGATATTCAATATATTGGACTGCCATTCCACAGGACTAGAGAGGATGGAGGATTTAATAGACATTATGAAGGTATTGGTATCGATATCCCTTCATTAGGAAAGCTCTGGCTCTTACCCTCATGAGTGATTGCACTGTAGTTGAAGTAGAGAGTCGAGGGAAATATTCTCTATAAGGGGAAAGGAGATCCAAAAGGAATAAATGCATAAAAAATGGAGGAGATGATAAGTCTTAACCTAGGGACCAAAACCAAGCTCAACGATGTCTTGGAATTGGAAGAATTGGCAGTTCTAGGTCAATTTCCTAGCAGAAATATGACTGGCAATTGTCTTAAGGATTGGACCAAAGAAAATTTTGAACCTTTAGTTGGACACCCTCCCCACATTATGACTTCGGAAAAGGGTCGGTTAGTCTGGGTTCTTAGAACAGTGGTAGAGGTAAACAAAATTTTACATAGTGGATGGAGATGGGGTTCTCAAAATATATTTCTAAAAAATGGCATGTCCGGAACTGCTTATGTGGACATCATTCCAGTTTAGGCTCGGATTACAGATCTCCCACTTGTTTTATGGTCTAAGGATGTGTTTGAAGCAATATATAATGTCCTTGACTCGTATTATGAAGCTAACTACTCTTTCTAGGACACAAGGTACTTTGGTATGGAAAGAATTCTTGTGGGCTTAGAGACAAGCAAAGGATTAGCAAAGTAAATGGTCAGTAAGCAAGGTGCATACCTTTATTAACAAACCCTTGACTATGAGGCCATACCCTTCAAGTGTAGGAGATGTCATAACAATGTGAATTTAGCAATGGATTGCACATATCCATCTCAAAGGAAGATGTGGGTTCAAAAAAATCAGTCAAAAGTATTAGGGGTGGAAATGATGGAAATCCCTCCCAATCCAAGAAGGGCAGAGGATACATGATCCAGATTATTTTTGGAATGAAATGAAAGTAGAGATATTACAATAAAATGCACATAAATATTCCCAAAAATATAGTAATACATGATTTCTATTAATGAAATAAATGTACAGAGACTATAAAAATACAGAGTGAAAGACTCGCTAGAATGGTGGAAGCTTATCTCTAAGAAGAGATGTGATGGCTATGATCATTCGTAGGAAGATGAGTACAATGAGGATCTGAAGACCTTTTTACAATAAACATGAATGACAAAACCCTAGACATCCAAAAACCTAACCCTAGGAGATGAAGCGCCAAAAGTCGTGTGGGCCCCGTTGGGGTAAGTTAGTACATCAACTTCCCAGGGTTGTAACTTTGCATACGATCTTTGTTTTAGGTGTGTGATAGCCCGTTGGAAAGGTATTTTTGAGAACTACACATTATGCTATCAAACTTTGACTTTGTTTATAGTTTGACTGTGGTAAGCCCAAAAAATGTTGTTTAGGGACTCCAAACGACCCAGGAAGTACGTAAAGATGTACTGACATGAAAACTGCTAAAATTGGCCAGTTGGACTAGATGGGCGGCCACCAATCTGGATGCTTTCCAGGGCTTCAAGACGCCCTCAGAAGTGCAAAACCCATAATTACAAAGAAGTGTCCCCATTACAAAGAAACTTGTTTAACTGAAAACTATCAAGAGGAGCCAATTGAAATTTGGAACAGGTGGGTGGCCACAAATATCCACCTGGATCATTCCTCCCCCCTTAGGAAGCAGTGGTCTCCATTGCGTTGAGTGCCCGTGGAAGAGGGTAAAGCATTTGTTGAATTTGAATCTTGGTGAGTTACGTGCCTTGCTGGAGAAGTTGTGTTGCTTGGTTTGTGGAAGGTTGTCATGAACCTGTTTCTGGCGGGGTTGAATTTTTTCCACCCACCTGTTGTCTCTGGGATTGACGGGGCATTGTGTAGGCACCATCGTAGGTGAATAAACAATATCTTCTTTCTCTTTTGGAATCTTCTTCTGCTGGATATAAGGTGTTGAGGTTGCAGTGGCCTTATATGCATTCTTTAAACAAATTGTGAAGAGGTTGAATTTTGCAGTATGAGAGTTTACCTTGCGACACTTTTTTGGTGGAACACTAGTTGGAACTACCGTTGGTATCATGTAGATCTGACCCCCGAGAGTAATAATGACACTATGGGGTCGACACTCATAAGAAAAATGATGTTTCCACATATATGGTTGGCCCAAAACAACATCACAGACATCAAGAGGGGAAACATCACAAACTACCTCATCCTTGAAGGGTTGAATGCCATAGGATAGGAGGAATTGTTGGCTAACACATAGATCTTGTCCCCGACGAAGCCACCCGATGTTGTATGGTTGCGAGTGTGGTGTTGTCGAAAACCCCAAATGTTTGTTGACCTCAGTTGACATAAGGTTCTTCTGGATTCTACTATCAACAATGAAATGCAACGGGGTCCCCTTCACCCACATATTTGAATGGAAGAGGTGATCCCCCTCTTCAGTATCTATTAGTTCTTCTCGTTGAATTGTTGTAGTCACGACAGTAGCAGTGGGGTCAATATTGATGATCTATTTTTTTTCATCATTTTCTGGATAAGATTTCAAATCAGGGTTTGTATCCTTGTCTTTGATCTCGACCACCAATGACTATTTTGAGCGACATTCATCGGTGTTGTGCCAGGGGATTTTGTGGAAGTCACACCACTTCCCATTTTCATTCTTCATCTTTCCCTTACCCTTCTTTTCCTGTGTCTTGGATTGGTTTTCGGGAGGTTGTTGGTTAGGGCCTCCTTTATCGTGCTTTGGTTGTTGCGGGTTTGCAGACCCGAACTCATGTTTGTTCTAGTGCCTAAATTTATGCTCGATTTTGAAAACATATCGATAGGCATCTCCCAATGATTAGATGTTTAGGAAATCCATTTCAGTTTGGAAGCACCTATGCAAAGCCCCACGGTATTTCAGAACCATATGTCGCTCAAAGTCTTTGATACCCAGCTTAGTGCGCAAGGTATGGAAATTATTTGTGAACTCTAACATTGGTTGGCTCCTCTCTTTTCGCAGTGTGGTCCATCTCATGTACTGGTCTTCATATTTATCAACAATGTAGTATTGTTCCTTGACCATATCCACACAAAAATCCCAAGTGGGCTCGACCCCATATATTCCAGATTCCTCTATTGAAATTTGCTCCCAGTAAGTTTCCCACCAATGTTTGACATGGGGGAGAGCCTTGAGGACTGCAAAGGTGATCCTTTCCCTGTCGGAAAATTTGTGAACAGAGAAATAACCTTCTAGCATATTTAACCATTTTTCTAAGGCATATGCATCTATCTGACCTTCAAATACGGGAATATCAAAATTAAATTGTACCTTGAAGGGAGAGGTTCCTCAAAAGTGGTCGCTTGATGAATATGTGCTTGTTGCTATTGGTAGGCATTGAAGGATGTGGGAAAAATTCTCCATCATTTTGTTCCTCTGTTACGCGAGAGCTTGCTCAAGAAACAGGTTAATATAATCTTTTTCTCCATCATTTTTATTTTCTTCCTCCATCAAGGGTTTCTTGGACATGCGAGCGTGATTGTACTCAAGAGAGACAAGCTCAAAACCTAACTTTCTATACTCATACATTGTTGGGGACATGCACTGAAAAAATATCAAGAGCAACCTGCTCTGATACCATTGATCCGGATTATTTTCGGAACGAAATGAAAGAAGAGATATTACAATGAAATGCACATAAATATTCCAAAAAACAGATAAATACAATAATACATGATTTCTATTAATGAAAGAAATGTACAAAGACTATAAAAATATAGAGTAAAAGACTCGCTAGAATGGCGGCAGCTTATCTCTGAGAAGAGATGTGACAGCTACGCTCATTTGCAAGAAGATGAGTACAATGAGGCTCTGAAGGCCTTTTTACAATAAACATGAATTCCAAAACCATAGACATCCAAAAACCTAACCCTAGGAGATGAAGCCCCAAAATTCATGTGGGCCCCGTTGGGGTAAGTTAGTACATAAACTTCCCGGGGTTGTAACTTTTGCATACAATCTCCGTTTTAGGCATGTGATATCCCGTTGGAAAGGTATTTTCAAGATCTACACATTATGCTATCAAAATTTGATTTTGTCAACAGTTTTATTGTTTCAAGCCCAAAAAATGATGTTTAGGGCCTCAAAACGGTTATGGAAGTACAAAAAGATGTACTAACATGATAATTACCAAAATATGCCAGTTGGACTAGACGGACGACCACCAATATCAACCTAGATGATTTGTAGGGATTCAAGACATCTTCAAAAGTGTAGAACCCATAATTACAAAGAAGTGTCCCCATTACAGAGAAACGTGTTGAACTGAAAACTATCAAGATGAGCCAGTTGGAATTTGGAACAGGTGGGTGGTCACCAATATCCACCTGGACAATACAGGGGACAAGATGCCCAAGGACCATCCTTTAGATATCCTACTAGAAATAGAATGAAAACCTTCAACCTCGGGTCATCATAAGAATTATATCTTGGACACTAGCGGTGACAACAAAACATGCAAGCCTCCCACAGGTAAGTCTTCACAGTTACCTTCCCAAATATAATAAATTCCTCTAAAAAAATAGTCTTTGAAACTGAGGGGATAGAGGTAGAATCTAAAGGATTGGAGTTTATCAATGAATTCTTGTCAATCCTTTTAGGAATTAAAAATCATGCCTCCCCAACCCTCATTCATATAGCTCCGATTGAAATACCTATGGCAGATGATATGGTCCAATTAGGGATATCTACATCCTCTGGGATGGGAACAGAGGTACGGGTGACCTCATGAAATTTCACTCCCCAGAAACCCTCCAAATATAACCTTATACCTAGGATTAAAGGAACCCTCAACTTCCCGGGGAAGGTGGCAAGGGGCTTTAAGGGTTCCTTGAGGAGGAAGGCCAAAAAACAAGTTGGAGAGGGAGGAAGTCTTACATGCCCATGGCATAGAAACAAGCATCCTTGGAGATCAAATGTGGAAAACATTTATCATTGATAAGGGCCCTTAAATAAAATCCCCCTTGTGAGTGTTTAAAATCTTTCCGACTCTAAACTATAGAGAGATGGACAATCTCTCAAAAAAATGGCCATAAAGAGGTTAATAGAGACCTTAAACCCCTCCATTATCCTACTTCGGGAAATTATGACAAATGGAGAGAAAATAACCCAAGAACTCTCAAAATTATTTCATTTATGTTGGTATTATTAGTAGATCTGGTGGGAACATACCTGGTTGGCATAGGTTCTACTACACCCTTACTAACTCGTAGGATTTTACTACAAGTCTAGTGGTATCCCTTTTCTCCCTAGATATGGGGAAAGAGATTTGTATTCTAAATGTATATGGTCATTACTTGAATAGGGTGGAGTACTATGATAGTTTCTTCAAGATAGAATGGATTTAGAATGGCCTTATTTTGATAGGGGGAGACCTGGACTTCACGTTAGGGTCCTCCTAAATATGGGGATATATAGCGCAAATGGATTGTCTTTCATGTTATTTTTTAAGAAAACTAGAAAAATTTGGCTTGGTGGAGATTGAACCAAAAAATGGACTCCCTCCTGGAGGAATAAGAGAACAGGGGTTACAAAATCGCTAAGATATTTGACTAGTTCTTAATATCTAAAGGCTTTTCGAATGAATTTACTCAGGGAAAACATCGGGTCACCTCGGGTGGGGAGTCCAACTATAATCCAATTGTCCTGGAAGTAGCTCATGCTCGGGGAAAACTAGTCATCCCTTTTAAACTAAATCCAAAATGGATAAATATGGAGGAGTTTCTAAACAAGATTAACGATGGATAGAAACCCTATGACGCAACCTTAAGAGAGTACGCACCTTTTCAATTTCAACAAAATATGAAAGAAGCAAAGAAGATAGCATCCCTATGGGAAAAGTATCAAAAACAAAAAGATGATAGGCTCCTCAAAGAAGTGGAAGAAGGCCTGTGGATACTTTATAACAATGAAGGTTTTGGATATTTGAATGAGGCTCAGAAAATGGAAGTGAAGCTCCTGGAAGAAAAAAGGAGAAACATATTATTGGAAAAGGAGAAAGAATGGAGGATTAAGAATAGGGCCAAGCAAGCCCATAAAACTACCAAGCTATTTCATAGATATGAAAACAATAGGAAAAACATTAACTTTTTTTTATAAATTGACAAAGGGAATGATAGTTGGGCAACAAATTTTAAGGACATTGTAGATGAAGGAGTCATTTATTTTCAAAACCTTTTTAGGGAGGAGTCGTGTGCTACAATTGTTGAAGTAATTAGGCTTTCCAATTCTTTTCCCAGTTTTGTCAATCATGAAGACTATCTAGAATTGATGAAAGAAGTGAGGAAATGTGAACTACAACAAGCCTTACAAAGCTTCCAAAGCGATAAAAGTCGAAGGCCAGAGAGCCTCCCTCTGGAATTATTTTTAGGATTCTATGATTTCATAGAAGAATATCTAAGAAGGGTGGTGGAGGCCACCGGAACCACTAGCAATATGCTTGGGGTCTATAATACTACCCTTTTAGCCTTGATTCCTAAATAGGATAATCCGACATATTTTTAAAAATTTAGGCCAATATCCCTATTCAATGGTATCTACAAAAATACTTAAAAAGTTATTTTCATAAGACATAAAAGGATATTATCAAAAAAATATCTGGAGAGAAGTTTGGGTTTTTAGAGGGAATACAAATCCATGAGGCAGTTGGGATAGAATAGGAAATATTACACTCGATCAAGAGAAGAATTCAAAGATCGTTGGTAATCAAATTGGACCTCTCCAAATCTTATGATATGGTAAGTTGGCTTTACCTGAGATTGATTCTTATTCACTTGGGATTTTGTCATGAATTTGTGGTTTGGGTGATGAGTTGTATTACTTATGTGTCCTTTGCCATCGTAATCAATGTGGTTGCATCCCCCTTTTCTAGACCAAGTATGGGTCTTAGACAAGGATTCCCCAAATCCCCTCTCCTCTTCCTTCTAATAGTTAAAGGACTGAGTAAGTTAATAAAAGAGGTTGTAGAGAATGGTAGTTCCAAAGGGATATACATTGGGCCAACCTATAATATCACACTCCTCTTGTTTGTGGATGATATTCTGATTTTCTGTGAAGGTACTAGAAGTATAGTTGAGAAATTCAAAAATATTTTGGAGTTATTTTTTAAATCTACATGTATGATTATAAACATTGAAAAATCCACTATGTCCATGTGGGCAATCACTAAGCAAGAATAAATATATTTCTCCCAATGATTTCCCTATAAAGAAATTAATTTAGATAAATGCTTAAAGTACTTGGGGTTCCATTTAGAACCAAATTTGTATAAAAAAAAGGTGACTAGCAATGGTTCATTGCCAAAGTGGAAAAGAGATTAAATACCTAGTGCAATTGATGGCTCTCTAGAGGGGGCAAACTGGTACTTGTTACAACAGTATTGGAAGCAATACCAATATATTGATTTCATTGGCTTTGGTTCCAAAAGGTGTGGTGGAGATAATTAGGAAACTATGCTACAAATTTATCTGGTTAAGAGACAGAAAAAAAAGAAAGGATTGGTATTAGCATCGTCGAAAAAATTGGTTGTCCAAAAGCAAGTGGAGGATGGGGTCTTAAAAATTCATTTCCCTTATCCAAGGCTCTAGTTGAGAAAAAAGTGTGGAGGTTATTACAAGGAAAAGAGTTGCGGGTCCAAGTAATTAGAGTCAATAAAATTTCCCTAGCTACAATAGAGGATTGGGTAAGGAACCTAGAAAAACAAACTCATAATGCCTCAATCATCTAGAAAATTGTGAATTCACCCTTTCATTTGGTAGGTAATTGGCTAATCTGGAAAGTGTAAAAAGGTGATAAACTTCAAATTGGTCTTGACCCTTGGATAGGCAGTAAGGGATTGCACAAATTACTCCTCAATTGATCCAAAAACTTAGAAGTAAAGGTTTTTATACTTTTAGACAAATTGTGAACTAGGAGAGATCTACAAACTGGCATCAACAACAACTCACTTGGGAGGAGTCAGGTCTGGGAGAAGATTGTGTTGAAGCCTAGAAGGTTTATACCAATGTTTTAAAATATTGCAATGTTAAAATAAGGAAAGATGATGATTTTCTATTATGGTCTCTCAATCCCACTAGAACATATGTGCCTGAACTAGGATATAGAGCACATGGTAAGGATTTTAGGGACAATAGGTTTGGAGGTGGAGAATCATCTATAAATTAAGGTGTCCTTCCAAAAAATAAAATCTTTATGTTGTTGATATTAAACAAGAAGGCTCCTACATGCGGGGTCTTTCAAAAAAAGAATTATGTGGCCCGAGTTGGTGTAGCCCATGCCATCAAGCATATGAAACCATAGAACATCTAATCATAGTCTCCCTATATACAAAATAGGTTTGGAAAAAAGTGGAAAGCATAATAGGGATCAAAAAATGTTGGGAAGGAAGAGATATATAAGAAGATTTCAGATCATGGCATTAAAAAAAGGACACAAAGAAGATCAAATCCCTCCCCACCAACATAGCTTGGGGAGTATGGATCACTAGGAATTTGAAGCTATTTGAAGGAAAGGAGACTCTCCCTCTCAAATGTGTGATTTGGTTTCTAAATATCCTAGATTCTTATCCACGGGTGGAGGAAAAAAATACAAGACATGAATTGAAAGAAGAGGTAATTAACAGGGTTATCCATTGGGCATACTTTGATGATGCCTCACAGGGAAGTCCTCCCAAAGGAGGCATAAGAAGAATACTATATCTTTCTTTTAATCATTATATATCCTTCAGAGCTGGAATAGGATAGGAATCTAACAACTGCTTTGAACTAATGACACTCAAATTAATTTTCCAGTTGGCCCAAGAGCATGGTGTTTCACAAATACAATTTTTTAGTGCTCATTTTTTGTTATCATTTGATTACGAAAAGGAAGCTACAACAAAAAATTTCACTCTACAACCTCTATATGATGATATATAAATACAATTGATATCTTTCTCACATATCTCTTTGTCTCACATATATAGGGACGAGAATAGGATAGTGGATGGCCTTTCTACAAATGGATTGGGATTGGAGTGCGATGCTTGAATGTCACATTCCCCAACCCAGTTGAGGTCCATTACATGTGAAAAAATTCATAAATTTAAATTTTTGTTATCCAATTAAATTCATGTAGATTCCAGCCACGAATTCCAGCCAAATTTAACTATTGTTTGTTACCATTTAGTTAATGCATCTATAACATTTAAAAAAAGCATGAATACAACTAATAACTTATTACAACAACATATAAATCAGTCTCACACACATAGTTCATGTACAACAATTTAACTCGTAAAATATCATAACAACAATATAAAACACTTATCCTTCAAAATAGTTGTGCAACCAGCTTCTTGGGACGGTCGTTCCACCCAACCATAGACTTGTTGTTCCAAATATCAACAACAATTCACCCTCGAGTTGAGGCTATTAATCCACAAAAGAGGGTGGTCTCTTACTATCCACTCACAGCTCATAAAACCCCACAACCCACTAGTATTCTCCTATAACTATCTCAGTTTTCCACTAGCCTCCCTTCCTCTCGACCTACCTAACCCAAGCAATGTACCCCTTCACTGATATCAGTCCCTTGAGTGTCCCATTCATTTATCAGGGTCTCTTTGGCACAATTAATTAGGAATCTCTCTGCCGAGAACTCAAGGGGGCTCACTGCTAGGAAAAATACCAGCAAAAACATCAACAAACACTTGTTGTTACAGTGCAACTCACACAAGAATTCACTCTTTAGACTTGAAAACATGGCTCTTCATTATTCATGATCCGAATTTATGCAGCAACACAATGAAATACATAAATACACATAAATGCAGAGATGCAGTGGAAGTAAAACTTCATTTCATTAACAACAAATCACTGAAATATGCTTACAGACAGAATGGAAATAAAATAGCTAGGGTGCTAGTAGCTTATCTCTGAGAAGAGATGTGGCGGCTACTAGCCTCTGAACTCTATGTTACAATGAGGCTCGAAGGCCTATATATTATTGAGAAACAATAGAAAACACTAAACATCCAAAAAACCTAACCCTAAGAGATGAAACGCGAGAATATGGGCTTCGTTGGGGTAAATTGGTACATCAATTTCCCGAGGTCGTAACTTTGGCATACTATCTCCATTTGAAGCACATGATACATCGTTAGAAAGATCTATCCAAGGACTACACTGCTGATAGCAAACATCAAGTCCGAAACAAACTTATATTTCTCGGACCATTCATGCCCAAAAAAACATCGTTTAGGGCCTCAAAACGACTTCGGAAGTTTAGGACCCGAAAAACTGCTAAAAATAGTAAATTGTGCTACAATTAAGGAAACTGAAAAACTGAAAGAAATAATGGTGTGGGTCCAAGTGGAATAGGCAGGTGGCCACCAATATCCACCTGGATCATTCCTCCCCCCTTAGGAAGCAATGGTTCCCATTATGTTGAGTTCCTCCATGAGATGAGGAAACTTCTGTTGAACTTGGTCCCTGGTGAGCCACTTTCCCTGGTGAAGGAGTTGGCTTGCTTTGACAACTCGATATAGCTGGATCTTCTGCTGGCGGGTGTTCTTGATCTGTGTGTCCATAATCCGATCAGTTGTGTCTTGTTCCATGCAATCTGGGTTTAACTCTGTTGGTGTGAGTTGTTCTGCCATGTCAGATGTGTCCAGTAGAGGTGGAAAGTAGGGTTGAAGTCGGTCCACATTGAACATTGGGTGTAGAACAAGGAATGGTGGAATACTGATATCAAAGGCATTGTCCCCTACAGCCTTGGTGATGGTGTATGGCCCATATCGAAGTGGGCGAATCTTGCGGCAGGGTCCAGCGAGGCGCTCCTTTTGAAAATGTAGCCACACTTTGTCACCCACCTAGAAGTTGTGTGGCACCCGATGTTGATCATGTCGATGCTTGTACTTAGCATTGGCTCTGTCCAAGATGTCATGAACCTGTTGGCGGATGTGCTAAATGCACTAAATGAAGTTGTTTGCCTTGTCAGCGTCGGACTGGACATGGGATGAATCTTCCTGAGTAGCTGCAAATGGCATGCCTACATCAATGAGACATAGTGGCTGGAATCCCAAGCCCACCTGAAAGGGGTTTTGGTTGGTTGAGCTATGGAGAGCCCAGTTGTAGTTGTGTTGTATATAGGGGAGGCTCTCATCCCATGTGTGTGGATGCTTTGAGTTGTACATGCACAAAATGTGTACAATCATCCAGTTGACGACCTCTATCTGGACATCATTTTGCAGATGGAAAGTTGTGGAATTGGTGATCTTGGTGTCCAACATTAACCACAGGCTGGACCAAAATGTACTGAGGAACCTATTGTCCCGATCTAAGATGATAGACTGTGGGATCTCAAAGTGCACCCACACTCATTCAAAGAAGAGTTTAGCAGTGGCTTCTGCTGTGATATTCTTCTTGCAGACCATCATAATGGACATCTTCGAGAATCTGTCGACGACCACAAAAACACAATCATTTTCATGCTTAGAAGAAGGAAGGCCCGACATGTAATCCATGGAGATGGATTCCCAGGGTCGACTAGGGGTAGGCAGTGGAGTATAGAGGCCTTGCTTCTTAATGGTCAATTTGGCAATGGCGCAAGCAGTGAAGGAATTGATGTACTTCCTGACATCCTGTCAAAGGTTCGGCCAATAGAAATACTTTTGCAATACTACCACAGTTTTCTAGACTCCAAAATGCCCAACGACCCAACTATAGTGTGCCTCCCAAATCATCTTGGCAAGCTCGATTGAAGTAACACAAAGGTGTCCCAGGTGACATAGCAGGGCATCCTGCAAGTGAAAATTACGAACTTGCTTACCCTCCAAGAGCGTATTGTATGTGTGGTCGAATTTTGGATCACTTTTGTAGAGAAGCGGCCAATCAGAAGTCTCGTGCCCACAAGAGTTGAGCACCATGGTTAACACCATGATAGGGGGTCGGCTGAGACAGTCTGCAACATTATTGGTGCTTCCTTTATTGTACTTAATGTTCAAGTCAAACTGTTGCAAGTATGTGGACCACTTATGATGGCGTTCGTTCTGCAACTTCCCTTGTGTCTGTATGAACTGCAAGGGTCGATGGTTTGTGTGGATGACCATTTCCTTTCCCAAAATATAATGCTTCCATTGTCGGCAAGCCTGCACAATGGAATACATCTCTTTTTCATAAGCGGGATACTTCCAGACTGTTTCAGAAAGTGTCTCACTGTGATAGGCCACTGGATGCCCCTGTTGAGTAAGGACCGCCCTAATAGCATAGTCGAAGGCATCTGTCTCGATCTCAAATGGTTGCTGCAAGTTTGGTAATGTGTGCACTGGTGCAGAGAAGAGGCGATGCTTCAAATCATCAAACGCCTTCTATTGATATTCAAACCAAAAGAATTTTTCTTTCGCCCCTCCCTTGGTGACTTGACTCAAGGGCCAAGTGATATGAGAGAATCCCAACATGAACCTGCGATAGAAATTGGCAAGACCCAAAAAGATGTGGAGCTCTATTAGGGTGGTTGGGGTTGGCCAATCCAAAATTAATTGGATCTTGGTTGGATCCACATGCACCCCCCTCTCATCAATAATGTATCCCAGATACTGAACCTGGGTCATGCCAAAAGTGTACTTCTCCAAATTGGCACACAACTTGTGTTGCCGTAGTGTTTGGAGGACTTGTCAGATGTGGTGGAGGTTCTCTTCCCAAGTCTGGCTGAATATCAGAATGTCATCCAAGTACACCACTACAAATGAGTTGGTGAATGGTCACAATATGTCGTCCATTAGTCTCACGAAGGTTGCAGGGGCATTCATTAACCCAAAAGGCATGACCAACCATTTGAAAAGGACCTCCTTGGATTTGAAGGCAGTCTTCCACACATCAGAGGGTTTGATTGGTACCTGGTGATACACAGACTTCAAGTTGATCTTGTTGAAATATTTCACTCCCTTGAGTTGGTCCAGAAGGTCATCAATCCATGGGATCGAGTACCCATTCTGGACAGTGATCTTGTTCAGTGCCCGATAGTCAATGCAGAGTCTCCAAGTCCCATTCTTCTTCTGCACCAGCATGATCGGGCTTCCATAGGGCGATGAAATCAGTCGGATGTGACCTTTCTGCAATAGCTTTTGAATCTGCCTCTTGATTTCGTCATTCTCCATAACAGAGCATCGATAGATTGGTCCATTGGGCAACGACGCACCTGGGGTTAGATCAATGGGTTGCTTGACCTGACAGTGTAGAGGCACCCCTACAGGGGAGGTGAAGATGTCCTCATACTCCTCCACGACCTTATCCATCTATTTTGCCATGTAGAGGGGCCCTGTCTGGAGGTCATGGCCACAATCTTCTTCTTTCCCTGAGGGAAGATCATCAGGAAAACAAATTTCTTGGTTTTGGCAATGAGCTTACTGCATTGTTTTGCAGTAACCAAAGAGATGGCTGTAGGCAGTGCTATTTCCGGTATCCTGTACAACTTATTGCCCAAAGTAATAATAACAGCACGAGGCCTGGACTCATACACATCATGTCGCTTCCATAAGTATGGTTGGCCTAATAATACATCATAAACATCAAGAGGAGCAATGTCACATAATACCTCATCCGTGAAGGGCTTGATGTTGTAGGGAAGGCGACATTGTTGGCTGACGTGGAGGTCCCATCCTTGGTGTAGCCACCCGATGGTGTATGCTTGTGGGTGTGTTGTGGTCGGCAAGCCCAACTGTTTCACAACCTCTACTGAGATGAGGTTCTTATAGCTCCTGCTGTGGACAATGAACTGCAACGGGGAACCCTCTACCCACATCTGGGAATGGAAGAGGCGCTCTGCCTACTCTGGATCTTCTGGTTCCTTCTTTTGGATCTTTGTGGTGGCAACGGTGGCGTTGAGATCCACATCGATAATATTCTTCCCCCTTTCATTCCCCTTGTCGGGTTCTGATTCAGAGTCGAAGCTTGCATCCGATTGAGAATCCTTCAACTAGGATACTAATGACTGCTTGGCCCGACACTCACTTGTGTTGTGAGTGGAGCTCTTATGGAACTCACACCACTTCCCTGTGTCCTTTTTTGGTTTCGTAGTGTTGTTCTTTGCTTGCGGCTTTGGCGGGTTGTCCTAGGCCACCCTTCCTTGGCTTGGTCCTTTGTTCTATGGTTTGGGGGTACCTTTCCCTTGCTTCTGATTCGCAGACCCAAATTCTTGCTTCTTCTGTTTGAACTTCTGCTCAATCTTGGAAGCATACTGGTATGCCGCACCAAGCGAGGAGATGTCGAGGAAATCCATTTACTCCTGAATGTATCTATGAAGACAACGGCGGTACTTTAACACCAAATGTTTCTTCGAATCTTTTATACCCAACTTTGTGTGTAGGGTATGGAACAGATTCGTCAGCTCATGCACATCTTGGTCCCTTTTCTACTGCAGCGTAGTCCATTGTATGTATTTGTCCTCATAGCTCCCCACGGAATAATATTGTTCCTTGATGGTGTCTCGGAAAGAATTCCAAGTGGGTGCGACCAAGAACAGAGAGGGTTCCCCCCTACTATGTTTCTCCCAATAGGTTTCCCACCAGTCCTTGACATGGGGGGCGACTTTAAGGAGTGAAAAAATAATCCTTTCTTGGTCGGAAAAGTCATGAACCGAGAAATATCCTTCTAACAGATTTAACCATCTATCAACGACCTCTGCATCTATTTGGCCCTCAAATATGGGAATGTCAAATTTTACTTGTACCTTAAAAGGAGTGGCGCCTCCAGAGTGGCTGTTGGATGCATATGTGCTGCCAGTGGGTAGTCGTTGAAGGATCTGGGCAAAGTTGTCCATCATCACGTTCCTTTGTTTCTCGAGGGCCTCCTTGAGCAATAATTTGATAGGATCTCCTGCTCCCTCATCTTTATTTTCTTCCCCCATGGGCGGTCGTCGGGGTTTTCGAGGCTGATCTTGCAATGGTTCAACCAGATTGAGCCCTAACTCCTTATACCCCGACCTCGTTGGGGACATGCAAAGAAGGATCGAGAAAGAGAAGACTGCTCTGATACCACTGATCCAAATTTATGCAAGAACACAATGAAATACATAAATACACATAAACACAGAGATGCAGCAGAAGTAAAACTTCATTTCATTAACAACAAATGACTGAAATATGCTTACAGACAGAATGGAAATAAAATAGCTCGGGCGCTGGTAGCTTATCTCTGAGAAGAGATGTGGCAGCTACTGGCCTTTTAACTCTGTGTTACAATGAGGCTTGAAGGCCTATATATTATTGAGAAACAATGGAAAACCCTAAACATCCAAAAAACCTAACCTTAGGAGATGAAACGCCAGAATATGGGCCCCATTGGGGTAAATTGGTACATCAGTTTCCCGGGGTCGTAACTTTGGCATACTATCTTTGTTTGATGCACATGATACATCGCTAGAAAGATCTATTTAAGGACTACACGGCTAATAGTGAATATCGAGTCCCAAACAGGCTCATTTTGCCAGAGCGTTCATGCTAAAAAAACGTCGTTTAGGGCCTCAAAATGGCTCCAGAAGTTTAGGACCCGAAAAACTGCTAAAAATAGTAAATTGTGCTACAATTAAGGAAACCAAAAAAATGAAAGAAACAATGGTGTGGGTCCAAGTGGAATAGGCAGGTGGCCACCAATATCCACTTGGATCAATTCAGCTCCAAAACGCTCCAAAAATGCTCCATCATTCTTTAGAGTTCACCCTCCATGGATGCTCCAACTCTCTTTTTTTCTCTCTACTTGTTGTTCATGCCAAAACATTCACTGTCCAAAACTATTGTAACAACCCATACGAATTTCTCACTTTTGCTTGCTTGTTTAACTCACATACTTCCCCAACCTAATTGTACACATCCCTCATGCTTCCAATAACTATGGGATGTGACTTCTCACACCCACTCTCTTACATGCATTCAATGATTGGCTTTGGGGAAACTCAATCATAAAATAGAGTTTAATGCATAGTTATAATAGACTTGGATAATCCCCCTTGAACCCCCTCTCTTATACATTCTCCTATAACTCCCCTTCTCTTGTGGATTAATTCAATCCCCATCTCTCTCCATGTCCCCTTAACAACCGACATCACATTTTATTATTAAAATTCAAAAATACAATTTGCATATACATCACTTGGTCATAGCCACATATTATGCCTACATTAAGCATTAATTAAAATGAGGATTATAGAAGGGATGTTACACTAGATTATATCCATCCTCCAAGATGGGTACTCACATTATTTTACTCATGAACCTTGGTCATAATGATATACTTTTATGCTTTAAAACAATGGATTGTTTACATTTTTTCACCTTTGACTAGTGCAATTGTTTATGTACTTTTATGAGATAAGGAATAGCCCTATTTTTAATGTTATAATTTGTTGAAATGTATTAAAAAAGGCAAAGGCAAGTAAGAAGAGTGGTTTCTCTAAATGGTGTCTGAACATTTTTTTTTTAGTGTTAAGAGGCATATGACTATGTAATTTTGTTTTGTAAATAAAATTACAGATTTTTTTTTCTTGGAATAAAAGAAAAAAAGAAAAATCCTTTGACATTTCCATGCATTTCGCGACTGATACCTAATTTTAAATTCATCATTGTTGATTGCAACACTTGACTTGATAGAGACATCAAGTGAGACATACATCAAAGATAGCCAGTCTAGGAAATTGACTCCAAGACCTCTTACATAAAGCTCAAAGCACTACCACTCAAACTAACCCATCGAATTGATACCACTCAAACTAACCCATCGAATTGATATGGATGATATTATATTGATATTTTAGATTTTAAATAAATCATATATTTGAAAAATATTACGTATATGATGAATCAATGATGTATGTGGTGATTGATATATTGTACGTGTTAAGATTTCTAAAGGATAGTTGAGAAAAATGGTCATGTAATTATATGTTTAAATTTGGTATGACTAATAACCAACCATTTGATGACATAGTCGAGCAAACCCATTTTGATTGGGATAAAAAAATAATATTAAATAAAAGTGTAAGGAGGACTCGGTGAATGGGATAATTATAAAGCCGCTAAATGAAAAACGAGTAAAAAATATAATGTGTCAACTTGGGATAGCGCATATACGGAAAAGTGGGATAGCGCATATACGGAAAAGTAGTAAACGTGGAAATCGTGGCTCTAGGCGACCGGCCATTGCTTTGTGCGCAATGCACCGACAACACTAATTAATTTAGATGAAAACTTAAATTTAAAACAAAAATCTTTAAATAATAATATATGTTTAAAACACAAATCTTTAAATGTTTAATAAGTGTTTTAGTTTTAGTTTTTTTTAAAGTGGGAAAAAGTTTATAATATTTTAGTAATTTTTTAGATAATTTAGTTGATTTTTAATTTTTAATTTTGGTTAATTATGACGTCGTTAATTTTTTATTGTTAATATTCTTTTGTTTTCAAAGTGACAAAAAGCTTACAATACTTAGGGCTATCAACTTAGCCTTTCTTGATACAATTTTAAGACCTTAACATGTAGCAACATCATTGTGTGTCAACAAAACTTGGTCACTTAAAAAAACCACGAGTGGTTTGTAAGGGGGTAAACTTCCACTCATGTCAAATGCTTTTGGGTCTTGGGTCATTAACCTGTTTCCTTATGTCTGAAGAAGAAGAACTCTTCGCCAATCAAAAACAGTTTTAGGTGATACTCCAAGACTAAAAAGCAGTTTCAACGAGTGACTAATATCCATTAGATACCTAGTGTTCCATCTACTTTTTGTTAAAGTACAATAGATGAGTCATGTGGTATCCAAAAACATCTAGCCTTTAGCCTTGTATATAAAGTTTAGATACTAAAACCCGATTGCAATTTAACCTCATATTGAAAAGGTATTCATCAACATTTGTATCCTCAATTTTTCCTTAAAAATGACTAGTTGTTGATTTTTATAAGTTCAGATTCATCTAGCCTTTAGCCTTATATATAAAGTTTGCATATTGCAATTTAACCTTGTATGAAAAAGGAATTTGTCAACATTTGTATCCTCATTTTCTCCTTAAAAATGACTAATTGTTGATTTTTATAAGTTCAGATTCATCTAGCCTTTAGCCTTATATATAAAGTTTGCATACTAAAACTCTATTGCAATTTAACCTCATATGGAAAATGAATTCATAAACATTCATATTCTTAATTTCTCCTTAAAAATGATTAATTATCTACGTTTATAAGTTCATACTCATCTAACCTTTAACCATTTACATACTAAAATCCGATTACAATTTAACCAACAATTTACATTCAAAAACCCGATTGCAATTTAACCTCTTATCAAAATAACCTTTAGCGTTATAAATAAAGCTTTCATACTAAAACTCAATTACAATTTAACCTCAAATCAAAAAAGAATTCATCAATTTTTGTATTCTCAATTTCTCCTTAAAAACGACTAATTATCAATTTTTATAAGTTATGTTAATTTAAACATAAACCATTTACATACTAAAATCCGATTACAATTTAATCATTCATTTACATACTAAAACCAATCCAATTACAATTTAATCACTCATTTACATACTAAAACCAAAACCGATTACAATTTAAGCAAATTATAAAAAATAATGTCAAATTTCCAAATTGATGATTTTACTCTCACCATTGGTTTTCTTTAGTTTCCTAGTCATT
>JZKD02S2384694.1:331433-343004 GCA_000966675.3 Picea glauca
TTCAAATTGACATCCAATCAAGTTATGTGGTTTCAAAGAGTTTATGGTTGTTTCCCTAGACAATTGCTAGTTATGTTATGTTTAGAGGAAGTCATGTATTTTATCCCCATGATGATTTCATCCCCTTGAGTCTATTCCAAGTCCTTACATATATCAATTTTTATCATACCTCATGTTGGTTTATATGGAATCTTCATTACCCTTTCTCCAATAGAACTACCCCCATCGACCATAACACATTTTCCTTAGGAGTTTGTTTTATAGGCATTGTACCTTATATATTGTTTTCATCATCGGTGGTTTTTCTCATGTGCATCTATGGATTTAGATCATTGATCCATGGTTGCATTGTTCCTTCAAGTGTCCAACTTCAACACATCTACTCATATTGTGTTGGTCCATACTCAACACCTTGTACCCATTATCCTTATTGGTGGACTACCTCACATTTGGAGGATATTTTCATCATTGATCTCTAAATATATGGTTTCTCCCATGCTTGATCAAACTATCATCACATTATCGATAACTTGCACATCATGATGATTCCATTCTAGATCTAATTGAAGACTAGTGAACATGTATAAATATTCAATATTTATTTATGATCCTTTCATTCTAGCTTACCAACAATGAGTTGTCATCATGTTCTATACCCTCTCCAAGTGGAAATCCTTTACTGCAATTCTATGCCCTCACCAAGGAACATTATTTTATTCACCATTTTTTAACTGAAGCAACATCCATTCCAAAATTATTATGACCTAGTTTCATATGTATCATGTTACAAAGTTGTGATTCCATAGTGTACTTGATTGGAGCCTTACATGAGCATGGGTATGCCAATATCCTTTTAAGAGATTGTATATCACTTTCACCTAACATTGTTGTCATCCAAGTGACTTCCCCTCTCTCTCTCTCCAAGTTAGGTTTTCCCTCAATTTGATTGTATCTCTCCTAGTTGCAAAAAACAAAACCATGATGTATTTTAGCTATATAGTTGTTCTCCTATCCTCATCCATTAAGGGGCATTTGTTGTCACATTGTTTTTGTTTACTTGAGTAGATAAAGGGGTTTACACCAAATATGAAACAAAACATCATAAACCATAACAATGAAGCACAAAACCATGGAGAAAGGCTATTTATCTAAGGATCATCAAAGTCAAACTAAAAACTTGACCGAATATAGGAGTGTACACCACATCAATTCATGGGCCATGCAAATTATATGTGTAATCCTTTGATACCCATGTAGGGTTCATGTACATCATCAATGCAATAAAATATGCAATTCAATAAAATCCAAAGGTATTCCATGCACCTTCTAGTTTGGGAACGACCAATGTAGGTGGATTCCATAAATTAAGATGGATTTTTTGGGTTATCTAAGGAAATTGCATGGATAAAAGTTTGGGTAACACACTTACTTTTAATATTATTCTCTAAGAAATCCTATAAATACAAACACCTTGCATGGAAATAAGGGATTTTAATGAATGCAAGGTTATGATACTAGATTTTAACCAAAAATTTTTAGCCCATGTTGCCTTGCCTAATGCAATGATCCTCATTGTGCTTTTGGAGTGGTAGTCTTACTTGAATCTCTTCTTCACTATCCATCACATGAAGGGAAGATATTTTATAATCACTCCTAGATCAACAAGAGAGTCTCAACAAGGAAAGAACCCCACCCTTAAGAGAGAAATTGTAGATCATCTCCATAACTTCTCAAAGTGATACCTTTCATTATTTGTGATTTTTTCTTCTTTTAATCTAAAATAAAATATATTATTTCGTTCTCAATCAAAAGCTTTATTTAAATGGTGTGTTTGAATTTTCTTTTCAAAGTATTCTAACCATTTAATGTTATAAATTTATTGGAGATTTGTAGTGTTGTGTTGTTTCCATTGTGTGTAATATATATGAATAGGCTTATTCATTGATATCCACCACTCTCTAATCTACATTAGATCAACTCACAATGAATCTCACCTCATGGTTTGTCATTAATAAATAGAACACAAGCAAGACACAAAAATTTGGCAAAAAAGGCTTTAAGTCAATCTTGTATTGCAATATCCATTCCAATGGTACAATTTTATTGTACATGAATGAAACCACCTCATAAACTAGATTTGATCTCACACAACACCTCATCAAGAGATAAGACTAGGAGGAGGAAAAATAATATCTAATACACACTTAGGATAAAAACTATATCCTATAATGTGTGGTATAGGACTTCATGATTTTATAGGGAGTTACAAGATAACAATACCCTCCTCAACCACAAGTCTGAACAATAATACCAACAAGGTAGTAAGAACTGGTATCATCTTCAAGTCTTCAATAGGAAACTCCTAAGTTGAGCCATGATGAAGATCTGCCTAAAAAACCACCAAATCTAGATGCTTAAAAATCATAGAATCTGGAAAATCCCACTATGTAAACATATGAGACATAATGCTTGTAATTGTTCACTGATGTGAACTACAATATATAATGAAAGTGAATCAAGAGAAGTGGATCAAATGCAAGTTTGACACATCCCTAAAAATGATTGACAACCCAATCAAATTCTAAGAAATAATGCAGATGGATATAGCTATCATCTATTACGTCAAATGACCATTTGAGTGAACAAAAAATGTCCATAAAGTTGCTCTCAAAAAATGAAACACAAATAGTGTCAATCAACATCCCAATCATGCCTCATGTGTATGATCCAATTGCAATATATTGAACCATAAATTTTCCAAATAACCATAGAGTATTACACAAAGTGTCCTACTATAACTGCTTAAATCATGAATTAATCATGTTGAGGAAAACTTTATCACATCAATGCGTGTTTCATAAAAAAACGAAAAGTGGCAGAAACCTCAAAGTGCCCAAATTGATAATTTATCACAAGTGATGAAATCTTACAAGTGATGAAACCTTTGCAATGATCTTGTTTTTTTTCGATGGAATATTTCATGGGAAACCCCTAAGTACTTCCCCACTTCACGGATGGTAAACAATGTAAACCATCGGCCCTAATTACAGGGCCTAACCGCAAGGGGGAATAAGAGATTTGAACCTGTGACTTCCTTCGCCGAGGATAACTTCACGTCTGTCTCAGAACCACTTGAGCTAACCCTTAGGGCTATTTTCATTTCTCTTGTTGTTATTTTTGTTGCCATTATGACATTTTTTTTCTTTAAGTCTACCATATATAGACTATTGTTGCCCATTTGAAAATTTGCTTGTTGTTGTTGTTGAAACTTGAAGTCTAACAACCATTATATATATTCCCCCCTTTGTTAGCTAAAAGGTGAGAAGTCAAGGGTTTTCATGTGGGTTACCCTGAACCAATTCATCACTATATTTGATGGTTTTGGTTGACCACTAACCATTTTCACTTCATTTGGTGGCTTTGGTTAACCACTAACCATTTTCACTTCATTTGGTGTTTTTGGTTTACCATTAACCATTTTCACTCATTAATGTACTCCCCTCTTAATCTGTAAGAGAGTATCATCAATGTACTCCCCACTTTGAGGTGAAAGAGAGTTCCATTCTCATTTAATTTGAGTACATCTCCCCTTCAAGATGCAATGAGAAAATATGAATGACTATCTACTGTAAGATGTGTATTTACTCGAGATAAAATTATGCGGTAAGATTAATACAACTACTTAGTTGTTGATGACCATTTCCAAGGACTGACCCACCCATAGTGAATATCTAATCTTGCAAGTTTCTTTACTGTGGAGCATCTTTCTAATGAATGATTATTTTTGTTGCAATGCTAACAAGGATGGAGATCAAAACATTGATCATTCATGTGAACAACTCGATGTCAATGTTGGCACCTAACATTATGACATTGAATTGGAATAGGTGAAACTGAAACTTATTAAAGGATCATGCATTGTTGAAGTGTATTTGTTTGGAATAATATGGAATATGAAAGGTTACTTTCTTATCATATCCAAGTCTCATTCCATGTTTTTTTTTCTAATTTCTTCCCAAGGTCTAGTAATGATCTTGGAAAGAGTATGTTGAACCTATTCATGAATACCTTCATCCTCATTTGAAACTACATCTGAAATTGTTGTTGAGTTGATCCTATGTTGATTGTTGATTGAAATCATTATCAAAATGAAAAAGTGGGTTATTATGAACAATGACCAGTTCAAAATGTTGAAGATACTTTAGCCAGAGTTCAGCATGAAGAAGTTGTCATTGAATATAAAGAAGTTTAACATTGGATTGTGAAACTTGCAAACAAGTTAGAACCGATTTAAGAGTTTATCTATTGATTGAGATTGTGTTGTCGAAAACAATGAAGATTGGAGTGTTCACTAACTCTGATAATTCTAGAATTCAATCCATTTTTAAGGATTGAATGAGGCCTCTTTGTGCAAGTAGGTCCAAATTACAATTGACTCAAAAAAAATGGGGCTTATTGAAACTCTACCCTATATATAATTAAATGACTCAACCATTTCAATGTAAACTCGGAAATGGGTGTTGGGTTCAACAACGTACGCACCCAACAATTACAATTCAACTTGATTTCAAAAATACAAGTAAACTTACAAAAAATATTATTTACAAATTACAATCAATGTTGATTTAAATCTTCAAGTTTGAATGCTTGACAATGCTTTGAGTTCATTACATTCTCCTTTGATCAGTAGTTTGATTTTTCCATTGCTAATATGATTTAAAACTTGATTGCTAGAATATGATTTGCAAAATGATCAAGTTCTTATGACTTTTTACTCCATGTGTGTATGGTTAAATTATGAATTGCAATTGTAGTTTTAAGTGTCAAAACTAGATAGAAAATAGCCATCTAGATCATTCACCATTCAACAATTTTCATTGGATCTCCCTATTCAATTTTGGGACTGACCAAGAACACAACCAAAAGAGAATTTTAATTTTATTAATTTTTTTAGTCTTTCCTCTTTCATACTTTTAAAAACTATTTTCAAAAGGATTTCCAAGATTCTTTTACAAAATAAAAATGTCTTGCCACCCTTAGAAAAATTTCCAAGCACCCTCACTCTCCTTCACTGATGGGAAAAGTTACAAAAACTCCCCAAAATATTTTCTGATCATCCTCACAAATGGACAAAGTTGTAAGGCCTCTTTTATCACTTAATGGAAAATGACATTCCCACACCACAACACAAATCTCATTATGTTTCTTTTTATTTATATTAGCAATCAATTTTCAATATAAAATGGTAATCTTTCATCATCACTATTAATGTGGGATGAATGTCAATTAAAAGAATAAAATATACCTTATCTATTGAACATCAATTGCATGGTCACATAGTGTCTCTCAAACTGCATGGGGTATTTTGGTTGCATCATTTCCAACTAGAGATTCACATGGGACGATGATTGTGGGGGTGGGAAGTGTTCTCGTCACAATTTTTTGTTCTAGATAACAATGAGGGTGTGTTGAGGTAGATCATTGTATTCATATTTTGTTGAGAAAATGGTTGGGGTAGACCAATTCATGGGTTCGAATTACTATTGCTACAATTCAAGTCTTCTACATGCCAAATGTGGATGCCTGGGTGAATAAATAAATGCACTGAATAGTGAAACACACCTCTATCAATGATCAATTTAGGAAACCAATACTCACTATGTTGTTATCATTCCCTTAAGACCATAAGAGCTCTGATACCATGTTAAGAAATAGAACACAAACAAGACACAAAAACCTGGCGTAAAAGGATTTAATCCATTCTTCTATTGCAATATTCATTCAAGTGATACAATTTTATAATACATGAATAAGACCACCTCATAAACTATATTTTATCTCACATCAACACCTCTTGAAGAGATAAGACTATGAAAGAGACAAAATAGGGTCTAATACACTGTAAGGTACCGGGTCTATTATTAAGAAGAAAAGAGAAATAATGTAGAGAATAACACTGTAATAGCAACAAAATACATAAATACTATAGATATAACAATGGAAAAACAAATTATATGGAACCACAACACCCGAATTATACCTTTCTTGATAGGAAACAATGTTCACTTGCCTCTTCGAGGGGAAAACCTCCAACATAGAAGAGCTCTATTACAATAATTTTTCAATAAAAAACTTCTCATACCCTCTACTCCTATTTATATTAAATATATCTATCCAAAAGAACAATCTAGAGGAGGATCCTTCTAGAAGCGGAAGCTTCTATTAGGTCTTCTTAAATTTGACTTATTCTTCCTTATTTCTAGGACTTAATAATATTGGCCTTTATTACATGGAAATATATTATTCTACCTACGTGAGGGGTTAGGGAGGTTAGGTCCCTAACATCTCCTCCCCCTTAAAAACAACCTTGTCCTCGAGGCTTGAGATGAGGAAATTGTTGCAGAATGGTAGTTGGTTCCCAAGTGGCATCTACTGTAGTTGTATCTTTCCATTGGACTAACACTTCCTTGATGGTGAATTGATGCAGATGATGCTCATGATGGTCCAAAACTGCTTATGGATGCAACCAGATGGAGCCTTCTTCATCCAACTCAGGAAGGCTGGTTTGAGTTTGGCACTTAGTTCCAATCACCTTCTTTAATAAGGAGACATGAAAAACAGGATGGAGCTTATAATGACTGGGAACATCTAATTGATAGGCCACTTGTCCCACATACTTGAGAACGGTATAAGGACCATAAAATTTGGGCGCCAGTTTCTGACAATGGTCAGCCTTGAGTGATTTTTTCTTATAAGGTTGCAGTCGAAGAAACACCTGGTCTCCTTCAAAAAATTGGTGTTCAGAACAACCTTGATTTGCCTGTTGCTTCATGCGATTATGGGCCATGACCAAAGTCTCTTTGAGGTTGCAGATAATAGCCTCTCGAACTATAAGTGTTTGGTTAACTGCTTGAACCTTTGAGACACCTGACAGGTATGAGAGAACTAAAGGTGGATTTTGTCCATATATTGCTTCAAAAGGAGTCATGCAGGTAGTTTTATGGTAAGAAGTGTTGTACCACCATTCAACGAATGGTAACCATTGAGCCCATTGATTTTTCCTTTTAGATGCAAAACACATCGAATATGCTTCCAAACACTTGTTGACAAATTCAGTTTGACCATCAATATAGGGATGATAAGCTATGTTGAGATGCAATTGGCTGCCTTTTAGCCTAAACAATTCTTTCCAAAAATTGTTGGTGAAAGTGGGATCTCAATCAGAAACAATAGAATGAGGCATGCCATGAAGCTTGAAGACCTGATCCATGAAAAGTTGAGCCACAGTGGAGGCGATAGATGGGTGTTGAAGAGCACACAAATGAGCATACTTGGAAAGACGATCAACAACCACCATGATGACTGACTTATTGGCCAATTTAGGTAAGCCCATAATAAAATCCATAGAGATATCCCTCCAAATAATAGGTGGAATCGAAAGCAGTTGTAGTGTTCCAGGAGCTTTGACTGTTTCCCCCTTGTTGCATTGAAAAACATCACATTCTACCACAAAATTGTGAACATCATGTTTCATACCATCCCCCAAAAAATAACGTTTGACCCAGTCATAGGTTTTGGTAAACCCTAAGTGCCCAGTTGTGGGTGTATCATGAAGATCAGAAAGTATCGTGGATTTAAGTTGTGACTATTTACTTAAATACAAATGACCTTTCTAGTGAAGCTCATCATTGTGCCAAGAATACCCTGGGGAAACTAGAGAATTGGTCTGTAATTGTTGGATCAGATGCAAAATTTTGGGATCTTGTAGCCATTCCTGGAGAACAACTTGGAGCCAATCTGGTACAATGAAGGAGAGTGAAAAAAGGGAGCCTTCATATTCATATTTTCTTGAAAGTGCATCAACAACCACATTGTCTTTGCCTTTATTGTAAATGATCTCATAATACTATCCAAAGAGCTTAGTCACCCATTTTTGTTGCTCTGGGGAGGAAGGGCGTTGTTCTAGAAAATACTTGAGGCTTTGATGATCTGTCATAATTTGGAAGCGTTTCCCCAATAGATAAGGGCGTAAAAGATCCACTGCATGCAGAATAGCCAACATTTACTTTTCATAGATTGATTGGCCCAAATGTCGCTTTGACGATTGTTTGATGGTAAAGGAAAATGGTCGACCATATTGCATAAGGACTGATCCAATTCCTCTCTCGAAAGCATCACATTCTAGGACAAAGGTATTTATGAAATCAGGAAGGGCCAAAACTACTGTGGTGCACATGGTCACCTTTAAGGCTTGAAAGGCCTGATCAGCTGCAAGATTCCAAGTGAAAGAATTATTTTTAAGGAAAGCAGTGAGAAGTGATCCAAATGGATCCAAGAAGGCCTAAAAATAAAATTTCTCAGAATCAGACGAAACTAGTACTATTTCGTCAGACTCATCGAGACGATTTCGACCATATATGTTTTTCTGAAAATGGACACTGTATGCAGAAGTTATCACAATCTGAAGTTTAGGTCAAACAAGAAAAAAGTCAAAGTCAAAGTCAACGTTGACGTGAGAAGTACGTCCTGATGATGTCAGTATGAAACATGGTAGCACCAGAGGCTGACACATGGCAGTCATTTTTGGCTCTTTTAGGGGCGATTTAACCCAATAAAAAAGTAACACACGACACTGTATGGAGGTGACACGTGGCACTTTATGGAGGTGACATGTGGTACCTTCTAGAAGGTCAACCAAATTTGGTGGTTCCACCAAATCTGGAAGTTACCACCAAATATGGCAGAGATCCTCCAAATTTAGTGAAATATCGCTAAATCTAGCTAACTATCGCTAAATTTGGCGGAGTCTGGCTTATTTAGTCGGGCACAAAAATCGAGAAAAAATAATTTTTTGGGGCACAAAAATTGAGAAAAAATATTTTTTTTGGCACGCTAATCAAGATTATACAAATTGTACAGATCTGACAAGGCACAACATTAGGATTCATGCTGAGGGGAGGCCCCAAGGGTCTGTTCAGAAGCAGGTAGAATTTATACTCAAATGTTGCATAATTTTAAGGGGAGTCTGAATATGGTTTTTGTTTCTGCATCCGAGTAGCTGAATAGAAAAGTGCCTCCAGAGCCCAAACTGTCGATCCAAGAATAGTTGACTTTATACTCAAAAGTATCAAAATTTCTTGCTCCAACCAATGGTGATGTATGTTTTCGTCCAAAATTTGCAGATCTGAAAGGTGGTTTGCTTAGAGTATTGGTCTTTTGAAATGCTTATTCTCCTCTCCGGTTTGTTGCCTAAGCCAGAACTTTAGTTGTCAGTTCTCTCCATTTGCATTAGCATTGCTTCTCTTGCATATATGATTCCGTTAGGCATGAGTGCTTTCGTAAGTACACGAGTTTCCAATGAACTGGGGGCTGGACGCTCACGTGCTGCACGTTTTTCAGTGCATGTCGCACTTTGTATGTCAGTCGTTGAGGCCCTTGTGATAGGATCTATTTTATTCTGTATTCGAAATGTCTTGGGTTATGCTTATAGCAACGAAGGAGAGGTAGTAGATTATGTTTCCAGCATGATGCCACTGTTTGCATCCTCAACAGTGATGGATGGCATCCAAAGTGTTCTATCAGGTATTGCTAGAGGATGCAGATGGCGAAAGTTAGGTGCCTATGAAAGATAGCTCATGGAATCAATTTGTAAATGACCTATTGTTGGAGGTCCTCGATGGATACCCTCACGTCTCATCAGTTGTGCTGCAACTCCCTCTTCCTAGTGCAATCTAGAAGATGCATCTCTCTTTTCAAGTTCTTCTGCCAAGTCCAATGGATTAAGAGAAGCTCGAGCCTTTTTGCTAGTTTTCCTTCCAGGTTGGCCATGTTCCATTTTTCCTCCTTTTTCATCGACAACGTCATCAACGGTCCTTTCATTTTTATTTTTAGGAATTACTTCAATTACATTGACATGATTTTCTTGAGTAACCGTCTCTGTTGGCTGTGGAAATTGAATACCAACATTTCCCGTTTCTTCTCCAATGCCTAATTACGATATATTATGATCACCATATGATGAAATTTTAATGGATTCAGAGTTTTGAGTTTCTACATAAGTATTAGCATCAGAATCCACCAATGGTGGACATTTTTCACAGTCATATGCTCTACTATTTTTGCCATAGTTCTGCACAATCTGCAACACTTCATTGCCTTGCACTCCTTCTATACTAGTATCACTGTGTCCCTCTACTTCTTCATTCTCCCTGCTTATTATTATTTCTTCGTCATTTTCTCATCATTGTCTTTGTTTGAGAAATAAATTCTTCGAGATCTGATCTCGGTAGGGGATATGATCTTCTTTTCTATAAAAGTATAAGTCCCTTTTTCCATTTCCTTTTCAGGTTTAATAAAACTGGAATCATATGGCATACTGATTGAATTCTCCTCCAATTGAAACAGTTCTTCAGAAACTCCCACATCGGAACCAACCTTACTCTCCGCCTTTTCCTCTTCTTCCGAAATGGCTCCAACTTTTGAACTAGACTATGTCGAGCCAACTGAGTTAAGACTCTTTTGAGTTAGAATATTCACCTTTTTGTTCTTTATCGCTATGGCACGGGGACTAGGAAAAACTTGAGATGCGGCCGCAATAACAGTAAGGGCAGCTTCGGGGCTTCAGACTTAGCTTTACACTTCTAAGCAATGAAGAAAAATCTGGAGACCAAGATAAAAGAGAAAATGAAGCAGGAGTTGAAGCAGAAAATGATGAAGGATCACCAAAAAAAAAATCCCAGAATGTGGACTTCTTCATGCTCAAACTAATCCTCAATTACCCAGTCGATGACCGAAATTTATTGGAAATTTCAGTTTTTTTTAAATCTATTATCTATTGAATGCAAGGGATTTCCCATTTACTCTAAATTTGATTTAGACACATCAGTGGAAACCTCAGTTTTTTGATATTTACTTTCTATTGAATGCAAGGGATGGGCACTTTCCTCTAAGTTCAAATTAGACACATCAGGGTCATAAGAATTACCTTTGTCATATCCAATTTTTTAATCTATCTGTAATTGAAAATGAACTTGAAGGTGGTGGTTAGGTGGGTAGGTGGGTAGGCCCTTAAGGCTCCAGATTGTGAACGAGGCTCTGATACCATGTGTAGAGACCCGTAAATAAACAAGCCTAAAAAAAAATCCATACAACTACACGTAACATTTCTAACATAGAATTTTAATTTCAAACATAGAATTCTTTGAGCGCGTAAATAATTCATTGAGCTTCAAATAAGCATAAATATTCAGCAGAATTTAACATTTATCTACAGCATGAAAATAACTCAGCAATTCATAAATAAAATACCTGCTTCTGATGCTAATTCTCGCTGATATGGTTGTCCTTTCCTTGCTGCCTTGCCTAGCCTGATGCACTGACTAACTCTGCCCAAACCGACTAACCTCCCGGCCAACTAGGAGAAGCTTGTCCGGCTCCCTAGCTCCAAGAAACCGAAAGGAATCCTAGACCCCGTGCCCAAAACCTCCGGCAACCCGGTGCCCCCTGCAATGATTCGCCCAAAAACCAAACTGCTCAAACCAACCAATATCCCACAGAAAAATATGTCACAGA
>JZKD02S2384694.1:356448-368055 GCA_000966675.3 Picea glauca
TAGGGACGTCTCCCTTGGGATTAGCCACCCTGAATAGAAAGAGCTCCCCATCGAGGTGACAGTGGGTGGGGAAGCTCCTGTTACGCCAGTTTGAGCCTTGCCTTCTAGCTACTTGAACCTTTCCTACAAACTGAGCGATAACAAGACCGAACCGTGGATCCGAGAATAGTCAAATTTATACTCGAAAGTCTCAGAATTTCCTGTTCCAGCTAATGGTGATGTATGTTTGAGTTCATAATTTGTATATCTGAAAGGTGGTTTCAGGAGTTGTTATGTAAGCCTTTATTTTGTATTCTTAAATCATTGAATATTAATAAGAAGCCTTCTCCACTGAGACAAAGGCCCAGAGACATAGGAAAACTTGTGTTGAACTCCATTAACATTCTTGGTGTTATGGCTTGTTGTTTCTACTTCTTATATGGATGCAACATTCTTGCATTAAGTTTCTTCTCTTAATTCCTAAATGGTAAAACAACTCATGCATAAACTTAACCATAGTCTTTAAAAGATCAATTTTGGATCAAGAGGTGCCACTATCTTTCCATAATTCTTAACAAACTTGTGATAATAGTGTGTTAAACCCAAAAATCCATGCAATATTTCAAGAGTCTTTGGGCGAGGCCAATCCTGCATAGTTTCAATCTTCTTAGGATCGACCGTGACAACTGCCTTGCCAACAATATGACCCAAGTTCTCAACTTTTGAGGCTCCAAAAGCACATATAAATTGTTTGAGGAAAAGTTGGTGTTGAGAGAGTAGATGTAGAAATTGATCCACATGAGCAAGATGGGATGTCCAAGTTTTACTATAGATGAGGATATCATCAAAGAAAACTAAGACAAAATGACGGAGAAAAGGACAGAAGACATGATTCATGAGGATTTAGTAAGTGGAGGGAGCATTACACAAGCCAAAAGGCATGACGAAAAACTCATAGTGGCCCTCATGAGTTCGAAATGAAGTCTTAGGAATGTTTGCCTCATTCATACGTATCTGGTAGTAGCCATAACAAAGATCAATTTTAGTAAAGAACTAGGTACCACTCAATTCATCCAAGAGGTCATCAATGACATGAATGGGAAGTTTGTCTTTGATGGTGAGTTTGTTGAGGGCACGGAAGTCATGACACATGCGCCAAGAGACTTCTTTCTTAAGGACCATGGCCATAGGAGAAGAATAGGGGCTTGTACTAGGATGGATAACACCTGCGGTGAGAAATTATTGAACAATTTTTTCAATTTCATTTTTCTGGGAAAAGGGATGACAATAGGGATGGACATTAGGAGGAAGGATATTGGGGACAAAAGTAATGGAATGATCATGAACACCACGGGAAGGAGGAAGTTCGTGGGGAGTGGAAAAAACAACTTGATGTTTGGAGAGGATGGATTGGAGGTCCTGTGGCACATAGGGTGTCTTAGTGGCGTGAATGGCATGGAGTTGGGAAATAATTCCAGAATGACCTTTTTGTGGAGATTTTCCATCAAATGGGAACTGATGATCTTTGGAGAACCGATAATGATGCCTTGGAACTTATATTGTTGGCCCTTCTGGTTGAATTACATGGTTAATTCCTTAAATCCATGAGAATGGGACCCATAGTCCTTAGCCATTCAACACCCAACATGATGTCACAATCGTCCATGTCGATAGAAAACATATGAGATTTCACATGGTACTCACCAATTTGGAGACACACATTTTCACAACACCTCCCACATTTCATGGACCTTCCATTGGAAATCTTGATTTGAAAATTATTGACTGTAGGGATATAACAATTAGTTTCTTGGGAAACGTGGCAATGAATTTAAATTATGGGTGCTTCCACTATCAACAAGGATGATGACCTTCCGATGATTAATGTAACCAAGTAGCTTGAGGGTTTGGGGAGCAGAGAATCTAGTGAGAGCATTTAAGGAAATGACCGGTTCAACTTTGGGAGGGTCGGAGGGTGGGGTCATATCAGTGGGTTCAGGTGACTCAACCACAGGAGGGCCTCGACATTGTCTTCCGAAACAGCCTTAGAGATGGCCATAAAAATATTTTGTTCCTTACACTTATGCCCAGGAAAATATTCATCATCAAAATTATAACAAATACCTTTGAGTTGGCGTTCAACCATTTCTTCCTTGGTCAATTTTTGGATCTTTAGTGGAGTGGAAGGAGGGGTGGGAATGACTGGTTTAGGGAGAGGCATAAAGGAGGGTTTTCTGGTTTGAAAAGAGACAACTTGTTGTGATTCCTTAGCCCTTTTAGTAGCTTCCACCCAACTCTAAGGCCAAACCATGAGGACATGGGCACGAATCTAATCCTTGAGGGCACTGATAAAACATTCTTGGAAAAAAACATCAGACATGCCCTATGTATAGAAAGCCAATCGCTCAAAAGAAGATATAAAGCCTTCCACTGTGCCATATTGTTTCAAAATTTTCAAACAACCTAAATGGTTGGTGTCAGTGTCAAATCATTCATAAATCTCTGCCACAAATTTTGTCCAAGCCACATACCCTTGGCGGGCATTTTTTCTCCACTTCCACCATTTCCAACATTCTTGATGTAGATGGAGAACACCATACCAGAGTTTGGCCAACTCATCTGTAATGTCATACAAAGAGAAATAATGTTCCATTTGAGTTACCCAACCAATGGTATCCAAGCCATCAAATTTGTTCATATCCACACGTGGAAGGCGTCTACCACGTTGAAAGTGATGGGGCTAAAAATTCTGGGACTTATAGGAAGTTTCACCTTTGGAGTGAAAAGGTGGGTCATAGGAGGGAATATTGTTGAAATATTGTAACTGCAAAGAGTATTCTAATTATTATTGATGTATTATTCATTATATCAATCCCCTTTTGTGGATTGATCATGCCGGGTATTGTAAATGACCAAATCCCCTTTTGCGTATTAGTCAAACCCTAATTGTAATGGGCTAAATGAAAATTCATCCCCAGAATATATTAAAGTAGTTATAATCACCCATAATATATTAAAGTGGTTATAACCACCCAAAATGAGAAGTCATCCCTACTAGTGAAAAGACACCCCAGTTCAACACCTACCAGATTGTATAAATAAGAGAGGCTAGCGCCTCATTTGTTCACTCACTCACTTGTTCGTCAGAGCACAAGTTTGGAGCCGCAGTTGGAGGAGAAGGAAGAGAGAGAGAGAGAGGTGCATACTTGGGAGAGGAATTTCCGTATTGTTTGGTTTATTCTCTTGGCATTGTATTGGCTATCTATATTAAGGCAATTTTTGCTGGGTTTTCTTCCCCATGAGGCTTTCCCAGGATAAATGATATGTCTCTTGTGATTGTGTATTTCTCGGTGATCCTACCTCTGCTATGGTTATCTAGTGAATTGAAAAGAAACATAATAATAGCTTAGAACCTTAACATGGTATCAGAGCTAAGATGAAGAGAGCATCTTTCACAAGAAAAAAAAATGTCATTGTTGTCGTACATGAAAATTAGGGATTTTTATTGAAGAACATTTTCAGCCTCAAAACCATCTAGAAAAGTGCACCCTAACCCAAGGAATTCTTTGGCACCTTCAGCACACCTTTTCAGTGGGTAGATCTCCCAGAAATTGAAACCCTAGTTTTCACCAGTACCAGAAAACCAGAAAACTAGAAGTACCAGAAAACCAGAAGCACCAGTCCAAAAATACATTGGTCAAGTTTTAGGGGGTAAAATTTGGATTTTCAAAAATCTGACTGCACCAACTGACTCGCCTCAGCTCAACGCATCTATCCCCTGGGTCATTATTTCAAAATTTGAAGTTTGAAAAATTAGGGTTTCCTCATAAAACCCTAAGTTGCAGTTGCGGTTGCAGTCTCAGAATCAATTGCAATATCAATTGCAGTTGTAGTCTCAGAATCAGTTGCAATATCAATTGCAGTTGTAGTATTAGTTGAAGTATCAGTCGTAGTACCAGTTGCAGTCACGCTTGAAGTTTTTAAGAGTTGGTGACCATTACCACTGCTACCAGATGGTGCCACTACCTGCAAATGCTATCAGAGGTATGTACTCACATATCTTTAAATTGTTAAACTTTAAAGGGTATTTGCAGGAGAAGGAATCTCTTTCCATAGATCTAGAAGGATCTCAATATCCAAAACATTTAGAGGAATAATGGAACTCAGGTTTGATTATTCTGATATGCATCTATTTGTTATGACATTATTTTGATCAATGTTTCATGTTGAAGTTATGACCATCATACTAACCTTTGGTAAAAATTAAATTCAAGGTATTAGATGGATTAAAGTTGAGATAATAGAGTTTACCCTTTAACCCAATCTTCTGTCAATATAGCATATTGTCTTAGTGCAGAAGACATGTTGAAGAAAGCACTTGTCATCTTGAGTGAAGGAGACTTGGAAGAAAATCATCACACTCATTCTTGAGGACAAGGCTCTAGGTTCCAGGTTTGATTAATTAAGTTGATAAGATTCAAAGTTTCACTTGACAAGTTGATGACTACCCCTTTATAAGTAAACACTATAGTTGAGTTAGTAGTCCTTGACAAGTATTATACTTGGTAGCATGTGAGCATATTGAGATAAATTCTTAATGTAATCATTTGACTGATACAACTAACATCTCCTTTAGGAGAAACCTCTTGTGTTAGTTCTAGGTTTCCATGGAGGAATGTTTGATCACAACACTATAAGATTGTTGACCTCATTTTGTATTGTATTTCTTATTTTTGATCTTTTCTTCAGACAGGTCACAAGTGATAGCTCTAAAGGAGCCAATGTGATGATTATTTGTGCTATTTTTTTATCTACTATTATCAAAAGAGTATTACTCTTGCTCGTTGTTTTGTTGACCTTGTTTTAGGTCACAAGTGATAACCCTGAGGAATATATAGTGAAGGTTGCAAGAAGGCAACACATTAGATGAGATATGAAGCAGACTATGTACATGACCATATACACTCATGTACCAAAGAAGATGAAGAAGAAGCTATATATTGAGATTCAGAGTATCTCATATGAAGATTGATTGAAAGGAGCAGAAGGATCCAAAGATGACCGAACATTAGAATGGGAAGCAAATCCCATTTGAAGCATGACTCTATCTTTCATATTTATACTTGGTATTCAACACCAAGTATACCATGTAAGAGATGATGAAGTCCTTGTAGACTTAGAAGAAATTAAGGATAAGCCTGATCTCATAAAGGATCAGATAGAGAGACAACTTCCAGGATTGGGAGACATATGACATGAGGAGACTAGATCGTAACTTCATAGACTCCTAGAAGATATTAAATCTCCTGGAAGATTCCCTTGTTTTAGTGACAAAGAAAGAAGCCAACCAGAAAGACTAGGATATGGATTCTTCCGTGAGACTAGAAGAGAAGTCAATATTGACATCCAAGATTGATCTATACAAATCAAGCATGTTGCGGATGAACATGAGAAGTTAGATGGAGAGACAACTTCCAGGATTGGGAGACAGATGACATGATAAGACTAGATCATAACTTCAGAGACTCCTAGAAGATATCAAATCTCCTAGAAGATTCCTTTGTTTTAGTGACAAATAAGGAAGCCAGTCAGAAAGACTAGGATATGGATTCTTTCATGAGACTAGAAGAGAATTCAGTATTGACATCCAAGATTGATCTATACAGGTCAAGCATGTTGCAGATGAACAAAGCCTGATGTGTGTCCAGAGGATTCTCCCAGCAAGAGGGAGAAGACTACACTGAGACACTTATTGAAGAAATAGTTCCAGTATTTATGAAGATAACCAGAACAAGCATGATTCATATATAGTATGAGATGCAGGGGAAGCAATCCCCATATTTAAAATTGGGTGGCAGTTGCTGCAATACATTAGTTGGGTAATGGAAACATAACTATGATAAAAGATAACGTTACCTCCATGAAATAAGAAGAGCTATCTTCAGTATCAGTTATTGAGCCACTCTCAGTTTCAGATGAAACTGTTGCCATGATAGAATAAGAGGAGTTACTCTCATATTTTAACAGCCACAGTGAGAATGAAGCAGTCATTCTCAACCTCAGAGCAGCTGTAGGTGCAGAGTCCCAAATTCCAAAAGGAACAGTTGCAGAGAGAGTAGAGGACATACTCTCAGACAATGAGACAGATAGTTCCTTGCAGAAAGAACATAGAGCTAGCACATGTTTCTGTAGATTGAGTTGGATTTGAGCAAGTGTACCAGATTGGTACAATGTACCGTGAAAATTTGGTTTGAATATTGAAGATAGAAAGCCTCAGGTCTGCAGGTTGAAGGAAGCTCTATACGTATTCAAGCAAGCTCCAAGAGCTTGATTTACAGTTTCCTTAAGAGCTTGGAATTTACCAAGAGTAAAGTTGATTCTAACATGTATGTCAAGGTTATGAATGATGAACCTGTGATATTACTACTATATGTAGGTGATGTATTATTGACAAAATCTCATCATAGATTGCAGAGGAATCTTGCTACAGAGTTTGATGGAAGATCTAAATGCATTATCTCTTAGGTCTTGAAGTTTGGTAGAGTGAAGAGAAGATCTTCATTAACAAAGGGAAGTATACAACTAAAATTGAAAATGGTTGACATGTTGAAATGAAAATCCATGTACACACCCATGGAAATGAAGTTGAAGCTCCTGGTAGATACCTCGTCAGAATTGGTTGGTGCTACACTGTACAAACAGATTATTGGTTTAGTGATGTATCTGACGAACACCAGGCTAGACATATGTTTTTCCTTGAGTCATTATCCAGTAGAACCCAGACATGCTCACATTTTTGCTGCAAAACATACAATGAGATACCTTAACAGTACATTGGATTTTGGTCTCTATTATACTTGAGATCATGACTTCAGGCTGAGTGGTTACACCGATTCAGATTGAGATGGAAGTGTTTATGATGAAAGAGCACTTCAGGATGTTGTTTCAGTCTGAGGAAAACCATGATTTCAGGGCAGAATAGGGAGCAATTCATCATTGCTCCGAGCACAATAGAAGTAGAATACATTGTTGCATGTTTTTTGAATTGTGAAGTCATATGGCTTTGGATGTTGTTGACAGATCTATTTGATTTGGAGATGGAAGCCACTGTGATCCTATGTGGTAACTATAGTTGTATGGATATTATGTGTTCCATAATGAGTCAAAAGCACATAAAGATCCGATAACATTATATCTGTGATATGGTGCAGAGAGGAGCCATAAATCTCCAATATGTTAGCACAAATGAACAAGTTGTTGATATGTTGACCAAACCTCTATCTCATGTAAAGTTGAGCACTTTCGAGACAAGCTTGGTATAGTCTGAAAGGACCTCCCTTGAAAGGGGGAGTAGTGTTGGTGATAGTATGGTATCCTGATCAAGTAGTGGTAGCTCCGTTAGGATGATTCCTGGGCAGATCCCGAATGTTCGGTAAGGACGTTCTGTCAGAGTACCACGTGGTAGGTCCGTTAGGATTTTATATCCTAGGGAATCTTATGATTCCTGGGAAACTCCTTAGGGACTATCAGAGTACCACAAAATAATGATGTGCCAGCCTAGTGTTGTGATGCCAACTTAATTGTTGTGATGATGTGGAAGCCTAGTGTTGTGATGCCAGCTTAATTGTTGTGATGATGTGCCAGCCTAGTCTTGTGATGCCAACTTAATTGCTATGATGACGTGCCAACCTAGTGTTGTGATGCCAACTTAATTATTGTGATGATGTGCCAGCCTAGTGTTGTGATGCCATCTTAATTGTTGTGATGATGTGCCAGCCTAGTGCTATGATGCCAGCTTAATTTTCGTGATGATGTGCCAGCCTAGTGCTGTGATGCCAACTTAATTGTTGTGATGATGTGCTAGCCTAGTGTTGTGATGCCAGCTTAATTGTTGTGATAATGTACTGGCCTAGTGTTGTGATGTCAACTTAATTGCTGTGATGATGTGACAGATTAATTACTGTGATGCCAACCTCGTGCTGATGACATGCCAACCTTGTGCTGTGATGATGTGCTAGCCTCGTGTTGTGATGATGTGCTATCCTTGTGCTGTGATGCCAAATTCGTGCTGATGATATTGTGTAGTCAGCTTCATGTTGTGATGCCAACCTCGTGCTGAAGACTCTCAACCTAGTGTTGATGTTGATGATGCTCCAGCCTTCGTGCTGTGATGTTTTTGTTGATGATGATGCTCTAGCCTTTGTGTTGTGATATTGCTTCTTTTGATGTTGTATCAACCTTGTGTTGTTATTTATGATGATGATGTATTAGTGTTATACTAATCCATGTTGATGCAATTAATTATGATGATGCCACTTCATCTTCTTGCTGAAGTTGATGATGATGATGCCACTTCAGCTTCTTGCTGAAGATGATGATGATGATTTCACTTCAACTTCTCACTGGAGTTGATGATGATGATGCCACTTCAACTTCTTGTTGAAGATGATGATGATGATGCCACTTCAGCTTCTTGCTGAAGTGATGATGATGATGCCACTTTAGCTCCTTGCTAAAGATGATTATGATGATGATGATGTTATTTTATCTTTCATGCCGAAGATGATGATGTTACTTTAGCCTCATGCTGAAGATGATGATGATGTTACCTTAGCCTAATGTTGATGAGGATGATGATGCCATTCCAGCTCCCTGCTGTGAATGATGATATTGATGATGAGAAAAAATTCTGATGATTTATAGATATGCCAGTCAGTGTTCCAATATGTTGTTGATGATGATGCCCTCTCTCTCACCTGATGCTATTGTAGAATACCCTTCTTGTTAAGGGGGAGTGTTGAAATATTGTAACTACAAAGAGTATTCTAATTATTATTGATGTATTATTCATTAGATCAATCCCCTTTTGTGGATTTATCATGTCGAGTATTGTAAATGACCAAATCCCCTTTTTTGGATTGGTCAAACCCTAATTGTAATGGGATAAATGAAAATTCGGCCCCAAAATATATTAAAGTGGTTATAACCACCCAGAATGAGAAGTCGGTCCTGCTAGTGAAAAGACACCCCAGTTCAGCACCTGCCAGATTGTATAAATAAGAGAGGCCAGCGCCTCATTTTTTCACTCACTCAGTTGTTCATCAAAGTGCAAGTTTGGAGCTGTAGTTGGAGGAGAATGAAGAGAGAGAGAGGCTAATACTTGGGAGAGGAATTTTTGTATTGTTTGGTTTATTCTCTTGGCATTATATTGTCTATCTATATTAAAAAAAAATTTGCTGGGGTTTCTCCCCCATGAGGGTTTCTCAGGATAAATGACATGTCTCTTGTGATTGTTTATTTCTCAGTGATCCTATCTATGATATGGTTATCTAGTGAATTGAAAAGAAACCTAATAATATCTTAGAAACTTAACAAAGATCTACAGGGATATTCAATTTGGCTCAAATCGTGTTAGTGAAGAATGCAAGTTGGGTAGCGAGGTCATGTTTGATGGTTTCCATTTTTGTGTCTATGGAGGAATGCATGTTTTTATTTATGGTGGCAATATTGACACTGAGCTGCCGCACTTCCTGTTGCGTCTTTGTGAAAGTAGAGGACAAGGAATTGAAGCAGGATTCCAAGTCTTGGCTACAGGTGTGGGCCATGATGAAGAGGGAAAACGAAAAGGGATGGCTGGGACCAAACAAAAAATGGCTTATGGGTGAAGGGTATTATGACGATCAGGGAAACGAGGGGATTCCAATGGAGTAAGGCCCAAATAATGGTGTCAGAAGGGGGTCGGGTCCACGGGGAAAAAAATGCTAAAAAATGATAGGTATGACTGCGATAAGGGCGAAGAGAGGAATCCAACATGATAGGGCTCAAATAAAGTGCTTTGATACCACTTGTAAGGTATATATTATATTAGCAGAAAAAAGAAATAATGCAGAGAATAACACTGTAATAGCAACATAATACGAAAATACTACAAAGATAACAACGAAATAACAAATTATACGGAACAACAACACTAGAATTATACCTTTATTGATAGGAAACAATGTTCACTTGCCTCTTCAAGGGGGAAACCTCCAGTAGAGCGGAGCTCTATTACAATAATTCTTCAAGACAACTTTTCATACCCTCTACTCCTATTTATACTAAATCTATCTATCCAAAAGAACAATTTAGAGGAAGATCCTTCTAGAAGTGGAAGCTTCTATTAGGTATTCTTACATTTGACTTATTCTTCCTTATTGCTAGGCCTTATTAATATTGACCTTTATTACATGGAAATATATTATTCTAGCTACGTGAGGGGTTAGGGAGGTTAGGTCCCTAACATACACACTTAAGATAAAAACTATATCCTATAATGTGAAATACACAAAGGTGGTGTAGGACTTCATGATTATATAGGGATTCAGAGACTAACATTTGCTTCATCATTCTCTTTCATTCTCTACTTATTATTTACATAAGAAAAAAAATCCAATTTATTTTGATTATACACATCAATCACATTTTGTTATATGTATACCAACTTATTAACTGAGTGATTTTGGTTAACCCTTGTACAAAAACACACAATAACACCACAATTAACATTTAACATAATTAAAAAAAATATAAAACATTAACTACAAACAAATATATAAATCCAAAATAATTAATCAACACTAACACTTATAACGCTTAAAAGATAGCGATATACAAATCAAAATAAATTATTCTTCATAACAAAATTAATTATATTATCTCAACTCAACAGAATCTTCTACTTAACAAAACAAATCCACTGAATTAAAATATATTTAAATCACAATAAAAATCAAAGACAAATCAAAATAAATTATTCTTCACAACAAAAATTAGTTATATTATCTCAACTCAACACTAAATCTTCTACTTAACAAAACAAATCCACTGAATTAAAATATATTTGAATCACACTCAATAAAAATCAGAGTGAGTTCATCTTTAACAAAAACTCAAAATCCCAATAAACTTCAAAATATTATAAATACTATATAATTATAATTAATTATTGATATGATATACTTTAAAAAAAAAGTCATATAATTAATTATTGATATGATATACTTTAAAACAAGTTATTTAATAATAAAATTCTAAGGCTTAAATTATAAAGTTTTCATATTTTAAGAGTTTTTTTGATTCCTAACTTTGATATTTTCAAATTATTTAATAATAAAATTGTAAGGCTTAAATTATAATTTGATAAATTGTTTTATGCTAAATATTCAAATTATATAATATCAATTTTGATATTATTTTGATATTGTCTTTATACATAATATGCTCACTCAAACACCCTACGCCACCTAGGTTGGCATCTAATACAAATTTCTCTTAAGCATTTATACGTTGGCAATGCATGTGAGGTAATTAAGATTATAATATAAATAATAATAAAGAAAATATGTAAAGGATATTATATAAATAATAAATAATAATAAAGAAAATATGCAAGTGGGTTCGGTTCAACTGATCTCTTAAACATATGAAAATAATAACGAATTCAATTAGAGTACCATACAAGCTACATGTACACTAAGAGAGTACAATAGTCAGTGATTTACACATCCAACAAATGTGTCATTATCATATTGATTATAAAAGATGAGGGTAATGTAAGGATGTTAATTTTTTTTTCAACAAAATCAT
>JZKD02S2384706.1:5269-29648 GCA_000966675.3 Picea glauca
CAAAGAAAGAAAACTCATGGGTTTTTCATGTTTAGAGAGTCTGAAAAACACTTAAAGAAAACTCCGGTCCCATATGGGCCTTTCAATGTTTGTTTTATGAGTCCAAAGAAAGAAATCTCCGGGGTTTTTCATGTTTATAGAGTCTAAAAAACACTTAAAGAGAACTCTCTCAGTTCTTTTTTCGTAAAGTAGTCTGATGAGACTGAAAAAGGGATAAACTATCGCTCAACAGATGTTTTCTTCAAATACTTTAATGAGCGTGAAAAGAACAGGGTTGCTCGGTAATCTTTTCATGTTTAGAGAGTCTGAAAAGAGCTTAAAGGGAACTCTAGTGGGTTCCTTTTTCGTATAACCTTTACGAGTCCGAAAAAGTGATAAAAGTATGCTCGGTTGCATTCTCACGTATTTACGAGAACAATAAATAACAAAGACTAAGCTCGGTAACTTATTCTCATGTATTTACGAGCATGAGAAAGAACAAAGACTAAAATTGGGATTGTCTTCATTTTTACAAAACAAAACTATGCTTGGACCTGGTTTCATTTTTACACAAGCTTGAACCAGAGGAAACTAGGTTTGAGGTAAGTGGTTTCATTTTTATACAATCTTGAACCATAGAAAACTATGCTTGGACTTCCCAATGCATAACACATGGATGGTTGGTACTTAGCCCCCAGCTTAAGAAGCTAGCGGCTCAACTTCAGCATGAATTCGAGAGGCTGAGGCAAATGCCCCCCAGGTTTGTTTCATCCAACTGCAAAGGATAATGAAATGAAACTTCAAATACAAGGCGAAGGACTTGACTCAAATAGAGAGGGGGGAAAACTATTTCATTTTTTAATGAGCTTGACATAGGAACAAGAACTATGCTTGTAACCTCTGTTTCATTTTTTAACGAGCTTGCCACAAAGACAAAAAAAACTATCCTCATAATCTCTAATTCATTTTTTAATGAGGTTGCTATAGAGATACGAAAACTATCCTCACAGCTGGTTTCATTTTTTAACGAGATTGAAATCAGAAAACCATGCTCATAGACCTCTGTTTCATTTTTTNAACTCCGGGGTTTTTCATGTTTATAGAGTCTAAAAAACACTTAAAGAGAACTCTCTCAGTTCTTTTTTCGTAAAGTAGTCTGATGAGACTGAAAAAGGGATAAACTATCGCTCAATAGATGTTTTCTTCAAATACTTTAATGAGCATGAAAAGAACAGGGTTGCTCGGTAATCTTTTCATGTTTAGAGAGTATGAAAAGAGCTTAAAGGGAACTCTAGTGGGTTGCTTTTTCATATAACCTTTATGAGTCCGAAAAAGTGATAAAAGTATGCTCGGTTGCATTCTCACGTATTTACGAGCACAATAAATAAAAAAGACTAAGTTCGGTAACTTATTCTCATGTATTTACAAGCATGAGAAAGAACAAATACTAAGCTTGGGATTGTTTTCATTTTTACAAAACAAAACTATGCTTGGACCTGGTTTCATTTTTACACAAGCTTGAACCAGAGGAAACTATGTTTGAGGTAAGTGGTTTCATTTTTACACAAGCTTGAACCATAGAAAACTATGCTTGGACTTCCCAATGCATAACACATGGATGGTTGGTACTTAGCCCCCAGCTTAAGAAGCTAGCGACTCAACTTCAGCATGAATTCGAGAGGCCGAGGCAAATGCCCCCCAAGATTCGTTTCATCCAACTGCAAAGGAGAATGAAATGAAACTTCAAATACAAGGCGAAGGGCTTGACTCAAATAGAGAGGGGGGAAAACTATTTCATTTTTTAACGAGCTTGACATAGGAACAAGAACTATGCTCGTAACCTCTGTTTCATTTTTTAACGAGGTTGCCACAAAGACGAAAAAAACTATCCTCATAATCTCTATTTAATTTTTTAATTAGGTTGCTATAGAGATACGAAAACTATCCTCATAGCTGGTTTCATTTTTTAACGAGATTGAAATCAGAAAACCATGCTCATAGACCTCTATTTCATTTTTTAATGAGGTTGCCTCAGAGACGCAAAAACTATCCTCGAAAGTGGCTTCATTTCCTGATCATGGATTCCAAGAGGACAATTCTCTGGAATGACACCATGTCAAGGGACAAAACTCGGTCATGGCTTCCAAGAGGTCTTCACTGGAAGGAAGAAACAAACTCTGGAAGGAAACCATGTCGAGGGTCGCGACAGGAGTAAAGAGATCATGCTCTAACAAACCTATTGAAGAGATCACCATGTCAACTACTAGATCTAAGTCATCAAAAGTTGAAACCATGGGAGACAATGCCACATAATGGACCTGTGGCGGGGGCGATACCGTCTGGATATAAGAACCATTTAGGGAGGCAATCCAGGGGTGGTCAATGAATGAAAGTTGATCAACAGTCACAACCCATCCATCGTGAGGGAAATATATCAAACGAAAAAGAGTAGACACAATAGCTTTCATGGCATAGACATAATCTCACCCAAGGAGTAAAGAAAAATCCAAGGGGTCTTGGACTACCATGACGTCAATAAAGACAATTTCGAGGCTTCATCCATATGAGGGAAAAGGTGAGTGAGATGACTCCCTTTGCATAACATGCATGGGAACTTGACTCTACTTTTCTTCTTCCCAATGGTATCTTGACTAGTCGACGGGAAGTCATCAACATGTTGTTCAGAGGCTAACGACATGGTTTGGTGAGGATGTGTAGACCATGCTTCTATAACCTTGGATAGACCAGGGAAATCCTTAAGAAGATGGCTACCCTTTCAAAGCTTGCAAGGGTACATGGCCTTACGAGTTGTTTGGGTGATATTGACATCATCAAGACTCCCAACATGATTAATAGTAACTGGTTGTTTTCCAACATGTTTGATAGTGGTTGGAGGTTTTGACCCTCGCTTATCTTTCTTCTTCTTCTTATTCACAGGGTTACTAGCTTCATAACTTTCACCCGATAAAGAAGATGAAATGGAAGGCGACCTTGCAAACGAAGAAGGTGAAGAATACCTTACTGGTGAAGAAGGTGAAGGATCGACATGAGTTTGATGCTCTTGGGGGGAAGTGCTTGTGAATGAAGCACTAACTGCATTCGGGATTACGTGAGTGGAAAACAACCATACTGGTAATCCAATTGTGAGACCTGGAAGGCTCAAAGTAGCGATGTGAGGAGGACCAATGTTTCCATAAGAAGGAAAAACAAAAGGTTCCCCTAGAGNTCTAGGGAAAACAAACATCACACGCTAAAAATCTAGGAAGCAAGCAAACAAACAAAACCTTCTCACAATGAGCACACTAGTTGGTGATGAAATCCAACATCGTGGGAACAATGTAAGAAGGGGATGAGATAGAGTGGGTGGAAAAGTTACGTTGATGACCTGCTTAATGGACTTACACCCTGGTGCAAGCTCCCACACATAATTGTGGGTATACCCTCCAAGGAGCCCGAGTGAGTTTGGCCAACGTCGATTCTAGGTACCATGAAGACTTGCCCCTCCACAGTCACCTCGTGATAACCTAGAGAGATAGGCCACTAAGGTTACCAATTACTACAGTGATGCCTGGGGAAATAGTCGATAGTCCAATCCACGCGCAAGGGCAGGGTATCTAGCTTGAAATCAACTTGAAAGGCTTCCACTCATCATTGTGGGTATACCTCTCAAGAGACCCCCATAATACGCGCAACCTCTACACCAAGAACAACAAAGCAGGGTGAGTAACTATATCAGTCTCAATGTGACCTCGTGATTGACCCTTGTGTTAGAAGGGCTTCCTAGGACAAAATGTAATAAGTGGATTTAACCTCTCCCTAACTCAAGATTCTATGTTTGTTTGCAACTTTGGAAAGTTATATTTCACACCTATTCCAAAGCCCTACAACTAATCTAATGTAGGTTCGCTACCAGAAAGTATAAAAAATGTCTAACCAGTTTTTATAAGCGCTTTATTTTATGGCTGTTGTTACTCAAGAGGAAAATGGCGTGGAAAATATGGTGTTTTGATAGACTCAAAAATTATTCAAAGATATGAAGATGCAATCTTTTCATTTCGATGAAATCTATGATACAAGAAGGAGAAAACATTTATCATTCCCATATACACAATGTCCCAAAATATATTAAACTCATCAATATGAAGATTGTCAAGAAATGAGAAAAAGGTATTGTACACCAATGCACGATTCATGCCCCCCCCCCGGTCATGAGGGGGAAAATGTTTTGGAATTTAAGACCAAAAAATGCCAAGAATCATGCAATTTCGCTACTTCAAATGCAAGGANGTCCAATCCACGCACAAGGGCAGGGTATCTAGCTCGAAATCAACTTGAAAGGCTTCCACTCATCATTGTGGGTATACCTCTCAAGAGACCCCCATAATACGCGCAACCTCTACACTAAGAACAACAAAGCAGGGTGAGTAACTATATTAGTCTCAATGCGACCTCGTGATTGACCCTTGTGTTAGAAGGGCTTCCCAGGACAAAATGTAATAAGTGGATTTAAACGCTCCCTAACTCAAGATTCTATGTTTGTTTGCAACTTTGGAAAGTTATCTTTCACACCTATTCCAAAGCCCTACAACTAATCTAATGTAGGTTCACTACCAAAAAGTATAAAAAATGTCTAACCAGTTTTTATAAGCGCTTTATTTTATGGCTGTTGTTACTCAAGAGGAAAATGGCGTGGAAAATATGGTGTTTTGATAGACTCAAAAATTATGCAAAGAGATGAAGATGCAATCTTTTCATTTCGATGAAAGCTATGATACAAGAAGGAGAAAACATTTATCATTCCCATATACACAATGTCCCAAAATATATTAAACTCATCAATATGAATATTGTCAAGAAATGAGAAAAAGGTACTGTACACCAATGCACGATTCATGCCCCCCCCCCGGTCATGAGGGGGAAAATGTTTTGGAATTGAAGACCAAAAAATGCCAAGAATCATGCAATTTCGCTACTTCAAATGCAAGGATGCCCCCAATCTAATATAAATAATAAAATCAAATCCTCTTGTTTCAAAATTTCACTAAAAGTAATAATGAACTGTCTTAAAACAAAGAAACCCAAACTAAAAGTTTTCTTTTAAAGAAAACTATTCAGAAGAAATTTGATCTTTCCCTAAACAATTCTAAAGAAAACACATGCTTTGTAATTGAAATATACTCAAAGCAAAAGACTAATCCTTCAAAACCAAACAAAGCCAATGTGGCTAAAAGTAACTCAAAGAATGTCAAGAAGACTGTAAATAGATCAATATAGGCTCCAAAAGTTCAATCCAGTTGATCAAAGCAAAACTGGGCATCAAAAAGACAGGAAGACCTAATCCAAAACTTTTACAAACAAGTTTGCAGCCTATCAGTAGAGTACAATGCGAGAATTAGGTGTTATCGCAGGCTAGACATGAGTAGGGTGTGAGAAGTTAGCACTGGATCTAACAACAGGGTGCGAGAATCCTTGGTTTTCACAGGNTTGAAGAGGATAAGGTGAGGAGGTTAGGATGATCCCACTAAATCATGAAAACGAGTAAGATCCAAACCATTCAGATGCCACCTCACCACGAAAGTTTCTCCTTCTAGAAGATTCGAGAAAATGCTCATTTTTCCCATGTGTAAGCATTCTCGCACCCTACCTATAGAGAAACCTGCGAACCTCTCGCAATCCAGCTATGGTGAAACCTGTGAGAATCAAGCATTCTCGCACCCTACCTATATAACAACCTGCAAACATCCTCTTTAATAGGGTTTTTATAAAGGAAAATGCAACTTCTTTCCTCAGGAAAAGTTCTTCTCCCTTCTTTCTTCAGGAACTCAGGCCACTGACCCCTTTGAAGGAAAAAGGATAGGTTTACATCATTAATGATCATAGGGATGATGGAAATAATGTGTAACACTTGGATGATACATACCTTCTTTAGCGAGGAAGGCCACTCAACCACTTTAGCCCATTTGCATGCATATTGGCCATTTGAATTTTTTGTATGTTCTTTGACTACTAGTTGGCCTTAGAATATTTTTATTTTGTCGAGTCATAAGTCATCGTGGAGTCGGACCAACATCCTTGCCGGTCCCATCGATTGTTACATTTACCACCAGATTTTGGGTTCTTGCCTTCTAAAAGGCATAGATTTTTTTATAAGTGGTACACACACATCCACCTTTCAGACTTGTGGTTCCACAAGGATGAGTACCGAGTCTAGACTTCAGAACACTGGGAGTTTTTCGACTCCCATACCCAGTATAGTTAATGGAACCCCTTCGACTCCTGCAGTCGCTACAGTTGTAGTGTTGGAGGCTTATATTGGTACTATGGCTCATCCTATAGTTAACGCTTCATCTCTTACCTCGAACCCTTTTGGGGGTTTCGGTCACTCGTCGAGTTACAATGTTCAGTCCATCCCTATGGATTCTAGTCCATTTTATTATGGTATGCCTAACTTCACTTCAAAGTTTTCGACTACCATATTAGTTGATGGCCCTAACGCTAGCCTTGGACTTGGGGGCACTACACCTCCTTACACTCCTTCCCCATTTGGTGGTTCTCATATCTCCCAAACAAATCCTAATGTAGGAAGTGTCCATGTTCTTAACCTTGGGTCTAATCCTTCTATGGTTGGATGGAACAACCCAGATGGTGGACAAGTTTCGCCCTATATCCCTACCTCCAAACCCACCCAGTCGGTGGATGTACATTCCACACAATCGTCGAGAAACCCAAATGGTGACCAAAAACCAGATGGGAATAAAAGGAAAGGTCGAAACAATCGTAAGGATGGGAAAAATGGTAACATGCCCAAGGAAGATAATAATGGGAAGTAGAATGATAATGCTAGAGAGGGAAAGAAAGAGAAATGTAAGGTGAAGTTTCCTTGTAAACTTTGTACCGATGACCACCTTACACATTTATGCCCCAAGATCGCGGAGGCTGTGAGGCTTTAAAATCTACTGCCCGCTGTGTTGATGAATCCATTCCCACACAACCAGCACTTATCCTTGAGCTCTTCGAACGCCGAAAATTCACCTGGTGGAAGTCAAAACCCACCGTCGCAAGATGGCGACCGTGTTTGTATCAATATGGTCAACGAAAAAATTGATATAGCCACCTTCTCTCAAGATTATATCTCTTCAAAAGATAGTACCGGTCTAGAAGCTCCTCCTCCTCCCCCTTTGGAGACGAACCTATAGATTGAGAAACCAGAGCCAGGGCCTCGTATTCTGAAAGGAGTAATCAAGCGCTCTACTCACAACCCTAATGCTAGAGTCGCCTAGAACTACTCTATCGTTGAGGATCTGGGAAAAACCCCTCGTGCGATGTCGGATTTGAAGGTACTCCAGATGTGTCCATCATAGAGGAATGCCTTACTCTCTACCTTAGGAGCTCTAGAACCTAGTGGCTCGAAAGTTATCAAGTTTGAAGTCAAGGATGTGAAGCCTCGCTTACCCTACCATGTGGCTTTCCAAATCCATGTGGAGTATTCCAAGTATACTATCAAACATGAAGTCGTTGATGAAGGTGTTTCTCGGCCACTCCTTCCACCTTCACGGTATTCTCCCTGCCTTTTCAGTCCAGTTAGGTGGGAAGACGGTAGAGGTGGAGGTCGAGGTAGTTGATGCACCTCTTGATTATAACCTGTTACAAGGTCGCAATTGGACCTATGCTATGGTTGTTGTCATATCGTCTGTCTTCCGTACACTTTGTGTTCCTCATTAAGGGGAGATAATGACTATCGATCAGTTATCCTTTGCATACTATAGTCCTAATGCATCTATTGGAATGTCGATCCTTGTGATAAATAACTCTCAATCGACAACTGAGAATATCGGTGTCAGAATGTATTCTTTCCTGATAGGTACCTTTGACTTCTCAACACCGATTCACCACGTTTACGCCATGTCTAGTAGGCCTGATTTAGCAGGGAGGTCCATTCCTTTCCACACTTCCTATCCTAGTGATCTGTGGACCCTATAGTCTGCGACTTCATTGAGTGAAGGTCAGTTGCATGTTGGCATGGCTATGCAACTATCGGTAGCGAAGATTGTGTATCAAGATGTTCTTGACTCTTCCACTGATCTCGATCATGTTACCTCGCAAATGGACAAGGAGGATCCTGTTCTTAGGCCTGTATGGGCCACCTCATTGTCTTGTTCACATGATTTCTTAGATGAGACTTTACCTTCGGATGAATCCATCCTCGAAGCCATGAATGGTTCCGAGAGACCTTGGGATGATATGCATCATCGATCTTATTTTCTCCCAAGTCTTGAAAGAATCGAGGAAGATGACTTTCGGTCTACCTTGAGTGAGATAGTCGGTCACGCGGTAGTTCCACTTGATACACACGACATTTATGCCAAAGGAAATATGGCGAGTATTTCTCCTACAGTCTCGATCGATATCTCTCNCTTGGGGGCACTACACCTCCTTACACTCCTTCCCCATTTGGTGGTTCTCATATCTCCCAAACAAATCCTAATGTAGGAAGTGTCCATGTTCTTAACCTTGGGTCTAATCCTTCTACGGTTGGATGGAACAACCCATATGGTGGACAAGTTTCTCCCTATATCCCTACCTCCAAACCCACCCAGTCGGTGGATGTACATTCCGCACAATCGTCGAAAAACCCAAATGGTGACCAAAAACCAGATGGGAATAAAAGGAAAGGTCGAAACAATCGTAAGGGTGGGAAAAATGGTAACATGCCCAAGGAAGATAATAATGGGAAGTAGAATGATAATGCTGGAGAGGGAAAGAAAGAGAAATGTAAGGTGAAGTTTCCTTGTAAACTTTGTACCGATGACCACCTTACACATTTATGCCCCAAGATCGCGGAGGCTGTGAGGCTTTAAAATATACCGCCTGCTGTGTTGATGAATCCATTCCCACACAACCAACACTTATCCTTGAGCTCTTCGAACGCCGAAAATTCAGCTGGTGGAAGTCAAAACCCACCGTCGCAAGATGGCGACTGTGTTTGTATCAATATGGTCAACGAAAAAATTGATATAGCCACCTTCTCTCAAGATTATATCTCTTCAAAAGATAGTACCGTTCTAGAAGCTCCTCCTCCTCCCCCTTTGGAGACGAACCTATAGATTGAGAAACCAGAGCCAGGGCCTCATATTCTGAAAGGAGTAATCAAGCGCTCTACTCACAACCCTAATGCTAGAGTCGCCTAGAACTACTCTATCATTGAGGATCTGGGCAAAACCCCTCGTGCAATGTCGGATTTGAAGGTACTCCAGATGTGTCCATCATAGAGGAATGCCTTACTCTCTACCTTAGGAGCTCTAGGACCTAGTGGCTCGAAAGTTATCAAGTTTGACGTCAAGGATGTGAAGGCTCGCTTACCCTACCATGAGGCTTTCCAAATCCATGTGGAGTATTCCAAGTATACTATCAAACATGCAGTCGTTGATGAAGGTGTTTCTCGGCCACTCCTTCCACCTTCACGGTATTCTCCCTGCCTTTTCGGTCCAGTTAGGTGGGAAGACGGTAGAGGTGGAGGTCGAGGTAGTTGATGCACCTCTTGATTATAAGATGTTACTAGGTCGCAATTGGACCTATTCTATGGTTGTTGTCATATCGTCTGTCTTACATACACTTTGTGTTCCTCATTAAGGGGAGATAATGACTATCGATCAGTTATCCTTTGCATACTCTAGTCCTAATGCATCTATTGGACTGCCGATCCTTGTGATCAACAAATCTCAATCGACAACTGAGAATATCGGTGTCAGAATGTATTCTTTCCTGATAGGTACCTTTGACTTCTCAACACCGATTCACCACGTTTACGCCATGTCTAGTAGGCCTGATTTAGCAGGGAGGTCCATTCCTTTCCACACTTCCTATCCTAGTGATCTGTGGACCCTATAGTCTGCGACTTCATTGAGTGAAGGTCAGTTGCATGTTGGCATGGCTATGCAACTATCGGTAGCGAAGATTGTGTATCAAGATGTTCTTGACTCTTCCACTGATCTCGATCATGTTACCTCGCAAATGGACAAGGAGGATCCTGTTCTTAGGCCTGTATGGGCCACCTCATTGTCTTGTTCACATGATTTCTTAGATGAGACTTTACCTTCGGATGAATCCATCCTCGAAGCCATGAATGGTTCCGAGAGACCTTGGGATGATATGCATCATCGATCTTATTTTCTCCCAAGTCTTGAAAGAATCGAGGAAGATGACTTTCGGTCTACCTTGAGTGAGATAGTCGGTCACGCGGTAGTTCCACTTGATACACACGACATTTATGCCAAAGGAAATATGGCGAGTATTTCTCCTACAGTCTCGATCGATATCTCTCATACCCCTGGAAATATTGAGAACATAAATATAGGTGTGGATTGTTCGCCAGAAGAAATTCTGATCTACACTGAACTCTTCAAAGAATTTCAAGATCTATTCTCTTGGTCATGTGAAGAGATGTCAGGGATCGACCCTCGTATTGTCGAACATGATATTAGAACTTATCCGGATGCTAAACTTGTTCAACAACATCTTAGAGCTGTAAATCCCAGGAAGGCTCCTGTTTTTAAGGCATAGGTGGAGGAGCTACTTAATGCTAGCTTCATCTACCCGGTTCCCTTGACCGAATGGCTATCCAACCTCATTCCTGTGAATAAAAATATAGGAACCATCTGTGTGTGTATGGAATTTCGTGACCTGAATAAGGCTTGTCCTAAAGATAACTTCCCCATGCATTTCATTGATTAGATTCTCGATGAATGTGCGAGAAGCAAGATATTTTCTTTTATCGACCGATTTTTAGGCTATAACCAAATCCAGATCAAACTTGAGGACCAACACAAGATGGCATTTGTATGTCCTTGGGGTACTTTTTCATACTAGAAAATGCCTTTCGGCCTTAAAAACACCGGATCAACCTTTCAATGTGCCATGAATTTCTCTTTTCACAATCTCAAGCACATAGTCGAAGCCTACCTTGATGATCTTGTTGGTCACTCTCGCAAGAGAGTGGATCATGTTATACACCTTCAACTAGTTTTTGAAAGATGTCATTACTATAGAATCCAATTAAACCCTCACAAATGCATCTTTTGCATTAATTTTGGTCATCTCTTAGTATTTTTAGTTTCTGAGACCGAGATAATGGTATATCCTCTTAAGGTTGAGGCAATACTTCAGTTGCCTCCCTCATGCATGATTAGAAAACTTCAAGGTTTATAGGAGAAATCTAATTTTCTACGTCGGTTCATAGTGAATTATGCCAATATAACAAAGGGTTCCGTGCACCTATTGAACAAGGACACACATTTTATCTAGGATGAGTGAGCCCAAGAGTCTTTCGACGCTTTGAAGAAAGCCTTGGTATCGGCCCCTCTGCTGAAATCCCCTAATTACAATAGAGATTACTCATTGTATATTGTCACGTCTGCAGAGATGATTGGTATGGTTCTAGTTCAAGAGGATGATGAGTTCCATGAGCATGTCATATACTATCTTAGTCAAAATTTAGTCAGTCCTTAGCTTAATTACTGTCATGTTGAAAAGATAGATTTGGCTACCGTTCACACAGTACAACGTTTACGTCACTATATATTGTTTTGCAAGACTACTGTGGTTGTTGATGTCAATCCATTTCAATACGTCCTTACGAGGATTATCATAGGGAGGAAATATAATAAATGTATTGTCATCTTACAAGAGTTCAATTTCAACTTTTCTTCGGCCAAGTCCAAGAAATCGTTAGTTTTTGCAGAGTTAATATTTAATTTTCCACGATTAGATGAGGATGTTATCCATGTTGATTCATTTGCAGATGAACACATTTTCCTTGTCTCGTCATCCGACCCCTGGTATGGAGACATTGTTTTATATCTTCAAACCTTGAAGTTCGCTCAACATCTCTCGTGAGATGATTGACGACGTTTTAGATAACAAGCCAAAAAGTATACCATCGTTAGCGACACTTTGTATCTTCAAGGAGTAGATAATATCTTGCGTCGTTTATTAACTCACGAGGAAGTCAATTCAGTCCTAAATGATTTCCACAAAGGGGCTTGTGGTGGTCACCTATCCGGGCTTGCGATAGCCCAAAAAATCCTGGGAGCCAGTTATTTATGACCTACTATCTTCAAGGATTGTATCGAAGCAATTAAGAAGTGTCACCCCTGCCAGGTGTTCACTTGGAAAATGCACTCGCATCCAACCCCTCTTCACCCAGTCATTATCGTCGGTCCCTTTACCAAGTGGGGGTAGATTTCGTCGATTGCAACCCAACTTCGGTTGGGGGGCATAAACACATTATCGTGGTCGTCAACTACTTTACTAAGTGGGACGAGGCCATTCCTACCATAAAATCCGATGGGAATACTGCAACCTTCTTCTTTTTCAACCAAATTATCACCTGGTTTGGTATCTCGAGTGAGATTGTCACTGATCATGGCAGTCACTTTCAGAATGAAATGATGATAGAACTAGCCTCTGTTACACATGAAATTTACACACCTAGGTACCTCACCCTAAGTGTCGTAAAGTGTCATATAAGTGTCTCATACACCTTGANTCTCAATCGACAACTGAGAATATCGGTGTCAGAATGTATTCTTTCCTGATAGGTACCTTTGACTTCTCAACACCGATTCACCACGTTTACGCCATGTCTAGTAGGCCTGATTTAGCAGGGAGGTCCATTCCTTTCCACACTTCCTATCCTAGTGATCTGTGGACCCTATAGTCTGCGACTTCATTGAGTGAAGGTCAGTTGCATGTTGGCATGGCTATGCAACTATCGGTAGCGAAGATTGTGTATCAAGATGTTCTTGACTCTTCCACTGATCTCGATCATGTTACCTCGCAAATGGACAAGGAGGATCCTGTTCTTAGGCCTGTATGGGCCACCTCATTGTCTTGTTCACATGATTTCTTAGATGAGACTTTACCTTCGGATGAATCCATCCTCGAAGCCATGAATGGTTCCGAGAGACCTTGGGATGATATGCATCATCGATCTTATTTTCTCCCAAGTCTTGAAAGAATCGAGGAAGATGACTTTCGGTCTACCTTGAGTGAGATAGTCGGTCACGCGGTAGTTCCACTTGATACACACGACATTTATGCCAAAGGAAATATGGCGAGTATTTCTCCTACAGTCTCGATCGATATCTCTCGTACCCCTGGCAATATTGAGAACATAAATATAGGTGTGGATTGTTCGCCAGAAGAAATTCTGATCTACACTGAACTCTTCAAAGAATTTCGAGATGTATTCTCTTGGTCATGTGAAGAGATGTCAGGGATCGACCCTCGTATTGTCGAACATGAGATTAGAACTTATCCGGATGCTAAACTTGTTCAACAACATATTAGAGATGTAAATCCCAGGAAGGCTCCTGTTATTAAGGCATAGGTGGAGGAGATACTTAATGTTGGCTTCATCTACCCGGTTCCCTTGACCGAATGGGTATCCAACCTCATTCCTGTGAATAAAAATATAGGAACCATTTGTGTGTGTATGGAATTTCGTGACCTGAATAAGGCTTGTCCTAAAGATAACTTCCCCATGCCTTACATTGATTAGATTCTCGATGAATGTGCGAGAAGAAAGATATTTTCTTTTATCGACCGATTTTTAGGCTATAACCAAATCCAGATCAAACTTGAGGACCAACACAAGATGGCATTTGTATGTCCTTGGGGTACTTTTTCATACTAGAAAATGCCTTTCGGCCTTAAAAACACCGGATCAACCTTTCAATGTGCCATGAATTTCTCTTTTCACAATCTCAAGCACATAGTCGAAGCCTACCTTGATGATCTTGTTGGTCACTCTCGCAAGAGAGTGGATCATGTTATACACCTTCAACTAGTTTTTGAAAGATGTCATTACTATAGAATCCAATTAAACCCTCACAAATGCATCTTTTGCATTAATTTTGGTCATCTCTTAGTATTTTTAGTTTCTGAGACCGAGATAATGGTATATCCTCTTAAGGTTGAGGCAATACTTCAGTTGCCTCCCTCATGCATGATTAGAAAACTTCAAGGTTTATAGGAGAAATCTAATTTTCTACGTCGGTTCATAGTGAATTATGCCAATATAACAAAGGGTTCCGTGCACCTATTGAACAAGGACACACATTTTATCTAGGATGAGTGAGCCCAAGAGTCTTTCGACGCTTTGAAGAAAGCCTTGGTATCGGCCCCTCTGCTGAAATCCCCTAATTACAATAGAGATTACTCATTGTATATTGTCACGTCTGCAGAGATGATTGGTATGGTTCTAGTTCAAGAGGATGATGAGTTCCATGAGCATGTCATATACTATCTTAGTCAAAATTTAGTCAGTCCTTAGCTTAATTACTGTCATGTTGAAAAGATAGATTTGGCTACCGTTCACACAGTACAACGTTTACGTCACTATATATTGTTTTGCAAGACTACTGTGGTTGTTGATGTCAATCCATTTCAATACGTCCTTACGAGGATTATCATAGGGAGGAAATATAATAAATGTATTGTCATCTTACAAGAGTTCAATTTCAACTTTTCTTCGGCCAAGTCCAAGAAATCGTTAGTTTTTGCAGAGTTAATATTTAATTTTCCACGATTAGATGAGGATGTTATCCATGTTGATTCATTTGCAGATGAACACATTTTCCTTGTCTCGTCATCCGACCCCTGGTATGGAGACATTGTTTTATATCTTCAAACCTTGAAGTTCGCTCAACATCTCTCGTGAGATGATTGACGACGTTTTAGATAACAAGCCAAAAAGTATACCATCGTTAGCGACACTTTGTATCTTCAAGGAGTAGATAATATCTTGCGTCGTTTATTAACTCACGAGGAAGTCAATTCAGTCCTAAATGATTTCCACAAAGGGGCTTGTGGTGGTCACCTATCCGGGCTTGCGATAGCCCAAAAAATCCTGGGAGCCAGTTATTTATGACCTACTATCTTCAAGGATTGTATCGAAGCAATTAAGAAGTGTCACCCCTGCCAGGTGTTCACTTGGAAAATGCACTCGCATCCAACCCCTCTTCACCCAGTCATTATCGTCGGTCCCTTTACCAAGTGGGGGTAGATTTCGTCGATTGCAACCCAACTTCGGTTGGGGGGCATAAACACATTATCGTGGTCGTCAACTACTTTACTAAGTGGGACGAGGCCATTCCTACCATAAAATCCGATGGGAATACTGCAACCTTCTTCTTTTTCAACCAAATTATCACCTGGTTTGGTATCTCGAGTGAGATTGTCACTGATCATGGCAGTCACTTTCAGAATGAAATGATGATAGAACTAGCCTCTGTTACACATGAAATTTACACACCTAGGTACCTCACCCTAAGTGTCGTAAAGTGTCATATAAGTGTCTCATACACCTTGAAACCATGGAATAACCTATGTCACAATCCCTAGTCAATGTGGAGGAGGGATATATTACATGAAGACCAAAATACCAAGTATACATGAATTATTATTAATATTCACGGAAAAGAAATTGATTAAGTGTGAGAATCAAGTGCACATGAATTGTTATTAATATTCATGGAAAATAAATTAATTAAGTGTGAGAATCCAAGTCACATTTGGTTTCCTATTTTTTAGGGAAGGTGGAGGATCTCATGGATGGTTGAAATATTTCCTCCTTAAAATCCTTGAGAGATATTTCCTCCCAAAAATCCTTAAGAGATATTTTCTCCCTAAATATCTTAGATATCCCTTTCTTAGTGGATCTGATGAGAGATTCTCTCCATGGTGGTTAAGCCTTCAAATCCTATATAATGAGGGATTTCCATGGAGGAGGGAAGGGAGAGAAGTTCAGAGATACCAAACTTATGATCTTATGAGGATATAGGAGTTTAGAGAATCTAACTTATGATCTCATGAGGAAGATGTCATTTGGAACATCAGCATTCTGTGTGTGAACTATTTAAGCAAGGGTTTGGATGAGGAGAACTTGATGAAGCCACTGCACTCACATCCATGGCTGTAAGTAACACTTTGTTCTCATTAATACAATCAATGCTTGGCCTGTTTCTTTCAAACTTGTACTTGTTCCATATAAGTTTGTCTACATTAGATGGATCTATGTTTGAGCTAATCTCAGTAGAGTAGTAAGTCTTTTGTACTTTTGTTTGTCTTCCAGGATCTACCAAGGAGCTCAAGATCGAAGCTCATCCTGGACCTTGCGGGGAAAAATGAAGTTCATAAGGTACATGTCTTCCTCTTTCTCTTTTGTTCATCAGCTTGATCAGATATAAAAGGAAGCCAGTGCCCATGTTAGGCACCTTCTGTCTTAGAGTTAAGGGTCTAGCTCTCAAGAGGAGATCTACCTGTCCGCGGGGATATTTTCCTACAACAGAAATTGGCGACTCCACTGGGGACCAAATCTGATTTGTGTTTCCTTTCCCAGATCCTGTCTTGGCCCTTTGCCCACTAATTTGATATTCTCTATTGTCTTTTGTATTCTTAGAATGGTTTGATTGCCTCTTTGTGTCATCATGATCACCCTAATTGGCTGAATTTTCTTGAATTTTTGAGTTTCTGGAATTTTTTCCTGATCTTTTTGAAGCAAAGTGCTCCCTACCTTGTTATCAGAGCACCAACACTCCCTGCAGGTCATAAACAGAGCCTTATAATTCTCTGGTTCCCCTTACACCAGAGTGCTCCCCTTTTTTGAGAAAAATCCTCTAGTTTTTCAATCTTTTGGGCTCAGTTTCTGCTTTTTACATTTGCTCAGGGTCTCATACTTTCAGTCCATCTTGGTATTGGCCTTCAATACCCTGTTTTATAAGGGTTCATCCTCTTTTGTTTGGATTTTTTGACATTTGTTCTTACTTTGCAATTTGTCCTTCACGATTTGGAGGCAATTTGTCATTTTCTTCTCGTTTGTCTGAATGAGTGAAAACTTTGTAAAGGGGTTTCAAAGGTCTTTTATACTTTTGTTTATGATCTTTGAGTCATATTTTCCAAGCTCTTTCTCATTCCTTTTGAGTTTTTGGTTTTATTTCTCTTGTTTAATTGAAACAAGGGTGGGTTTTTGTTTACGTGGAGTTTTCTTCTGGTTGCTTCAATCTCACAGATCTTGCAGTTTGATTAGCATAGGAAGATTTACATCCAACTGATCATCAGTCACATATAACCATTTTATCATTTCATAGAATTCCTTATTGAGGAATATTGCATGAGGTCATTTCATCTTGGTGTTTGAAAGTGAAAGGAAAATCCTTCTCCTTCCCTTAAAATAGACATTCATTGAAAGAAAAGACTGCTTATCATTTCTTATACATGTTTTGGGAACTGAGTCATAATATCATCAGTACTCACTTTCATACACCTTTGAAAAAAAAACAACCACTAAAACTGACACTTAACTAAAATTTATCAGACTTGTTACATCTTTGTTAGAAAACCTACATTAGTTTAAGGTGTAGGGCTTTGAAATAGATTGAAAGGATAACTTTCCAAAGCTATCAAACAAACTTAGTATCTTGCTATAGGGAGAGTGAAATCCAATTATCATTTAGGATTTCTGGGATCCCCCTCTCACACAGGGGTCACACATGAGGTCACACTCGGGAGAGCTATGGAGATTATCCCTCCATGGTTTGACTGATTGTAGTAGTTGGATCGTATTATGGGGGTTGTTTGAAGGTATACCCACAATGTTGAGTGGAAGCCTTTCAAGTTGATTTTGGGCTAGATACCCTACCCTTATGTTTGGACTAGACTGTCTACTGTACCCTCCCAAGGGATGACTGCGAGTTGGTGACCTTAGTAGCCACAATATTTAGGGTCTTACATAAGGTGATGGTGAAGGGAAGTCTCACTATACCTAGAATAGACATTGGTCAAACTCACTCGGGCTCCTTGGAGGGTAAATCCACAATTACTGCATGGAATCTTGCACCGAGGAATAAGTCCGTTAAGCAGGTCACCACCGTAACTAATCCACCTGATCTATCCCCGCCCCTTCCTATTTTGATCTCGTGACGTTGGATTTCATCACCAACTAGTGGTTTCATTGTGGGAAGGTTTGTTTGATTGATTGCTTCTCAGATTCATAACATGTGTTGTTTGTTTTAATTAGTGGACCTTAGGTCAACTTAGTATTAATGGCATCAACGCCTGAGAGTACCAATGGAGGAACCCCTTGTCCCAGGGAACCTTACACCTTTCCTTCTTTTGGAAACTTTGGTCCTCCATATATTGCCACATTGAGTCTTCCAGGACTCACCATCGGATTACNTTTGTTCTCATTAATACAATCAATGCTTGGCCTGTTTCTTTCAAACTTGTACTTGTTCCATATAAGTTTGTCTACATTAGATGGATCTATGTTTGAGCTAATCTCAGTAGAGTAGTAAGTCTTTTGTACTTTTGTTTGTCTTCCAGGATCTACCAAGGAGCTCAAGATCGAAGCTCATCCTGGACCTTGCGGGGAAAAATGAAGTTCATAAGGTACATGTCTTCCTCTTTCTCTTTTGTTCATCAGCTTGATCAGATATAAAAGGAAGCCAGTGCCCATGTTAGGCACCTTCTGTCTTAGAGTTAAGGGTCTAGCTCTCAAGAGGAGATCTACCTGTCCGCGGGGATATTTTCCTACAACAGAAATTGGCGACTCCACTGGGGACCAAATCTGATTTGTGTTTCCTTTCCCAGATCCTGTCTTGGCCCTTTGCCCACTAATTTGATATTCTCTATTGTCTTTTGTATTCTTAGAATGGTTTGATTGCCTCTTTGTGTCATCATGATCACCCTAATTGGCTGAATTTTCTTGAATTTTTGAGTTTCTGGAATTTTTTCCTGATCTTTTTGAAGCAAAGTGCTCCCTACCTTGTTATCAGAGCACCAACACTCCCTGCAGGTCATAAACAGAGCCTTATAATTCTCTGGTTCCCCTTACACCAGAGTGCTCCCCTTTTTTGAGAAAAATCCTCTAGTTTTTCAATCTTTTGGGCTCAGTTTCTGCTTTTTACATTTGCTCAGGGTCTCATACTTTCAGTCCATCTTGGTATTGGCCTTCAATACCCTGTTTTCTAAGGGTTCATCCTCTTTTGTTTGGATTTTTTGACATTTCTTCTTACTTTGCAATTTGTCCTTCACGATTTGGAGGCAATTTGTCATTTTCTTCTCGTTTGTCTGAATGAGTGAAAAATTTGTAAAGGGGTTTCAAAGGTCTTTTATACTTTTGTTTCTTATCTTTGAGTCATATTGTCCAAGCTCTTTCTCATTCCTTTTGAGTTTTTGGTTTTATTTCTCTTGTTTAATTTAGACAAGGGTGGGTTTTTGTTTACGTGGAGTTTTCTTCTGGTTGCTTCAATCTCACAGATCTTGCAGTTTGATTAGCATAGGAATATTTACATCCAACTGATCATCAGTCACATATAAACATTTTATCATTGCATTGAATTCCTTATTGAGGACAATTGCATGAGGTCATTGCATCTTGGTGTTTGAAAGTGAAAGGAAAATCCTTCTCCTTCCCTTAAAATAGACATTCATTGAAAGAAAAGACTGCTTATCATTTCTTATACATGTTTTGGGAACTGAGTCATAATATCATCAGTACTCACTTTCATACACCTTTGAAAAAAAAACAACCACTAAAACTGACACTTAACTAAAATTTATCAGACTTGTTACATCTTTGTTAGAAAACCTACATTAGTTTAAGGTGTAGGGCTTTGAAATAGATTGAAAGGATAACTTTCCAAAGCTATCAAACAAACTTAGTATCTTGCTATAGGGAGAGTGAAATCCAATTATCATTTAGGATTTCTGGGATCCCCCTCTCACACAGGGGTCACACATGAGGTCACACTCGGGAGAGCTATGGAGATTATCCCTCCATGGTTTGACTGATTGTAGTAGTTGGATCGTATTATGGGGGTTGTTTGAAGGTATACCCACAATGTTGAGTGGAAGCCTTTCAAGTTGATTTTGGGCTAGATACCCTACCCTTATGTTTGGACTAGACTGTCTACTGTACCCTCCCAAGGGATGACTGCGAGTTGGTGACCTTAGTAGCCACAATATTTAGGGTCTTACATAAGGTGATGGTGAAGGGAAGTCTCACTATACCTAGAATAGACATTGGTCAAACTCACTCGGGCTCCTTGGAGGGTAAATCCACAATTACTGCATGGAATCTTGCACCGAGGAATAAGTCCGTTAAGCAGGTCACCACCGTAACTAATCCACCTGATCTATCCCCGCCCCTTCCTATTTTGATCTCGTGACGTTGGATTTCATCACCAACTAGTGGTTTCATTGTGGGAAGGTTTGTTTGATTGATTGCTTCTCAGATTCATAACATGTGTTGTTTGTTTTAATTAGTGGACCTTAGGTCAACTTAGTATTAATGGCATCAACGCCTGAGAGTACCAATGGAGGAACCCCTTGTCCCAGGGAACCTTACACCTTTCCTTCTTTTGGAAACTTTGGTCCTCCATATATTGCCACATTGAGTCTTCCAGGACTCACCATCGGATTACCATTTTGGTTGTTCTCCACTCCGGTGATCTCGAATCCTCTCAATGTTTCAGCTGTACCTAATACTTTAGATGTCAATACACCACCCACACATCAACCTCATGTTGACGTTTTTCCTTCTTCACCCATTAAGTCTCCTTCCCTTTCTCCTTCTTCGCCTAGCAAAAGATCTAAAGCAAGTAGCCAGGTTGATCAGAAGAAGAAGAAATAGAAAGAGAAGAAGAAGAAGAGACTGAAAAGGACCAAGGCCCAAAAAACATCAGATGTTCGATCCAAGAAACCAGGTACTATTAATAGTACTAGGAGTCTTGATGAGGTCAACAAGATTAAAATGAAGAATCTGGAACCCAAATTCCCTTGCAGTCTTTGTAAGGGTGACCATTTTCTGAGGGATTGCCCTGGTATTCCCAAGGTCTTAGAAATATGGTCCTCCGCATCATCGGCCTCTGCCAGTCATGCCAATGATACCCCATCAGCTAGTGATGTTAAGGTTGGTAGGAAGAAGAAAATTGTCAAGTTCCCTTGCATGTTATGCAAAGGTGATCATTACTCTCACCTTTTCCCGTGTATGGATGAGGCTTCTTATCTTTTGGAAAAGATTCAAATTCCAGTTGGTTATTGTAGGTTTTCTCCCAACCCTTCATTAGTTGATGGATTTGTCAATCTGATTCTATCCCCAGCTAGTCCAGTTGATTAGATGGTCAATCTAGTTTCCTCCTCGATTGAACCACAAACCCAAGTAGCTAATCCAGTTATGTCATTGATCAACCCCACTCTTCATCAAAAGAGTGTAACCCAAGTGGTCGATCCGTTTTCATCCTTGGTCGATCCCGGTCTCCCGTTAGAGGGTGAGACCAAAGTGGTCGATCCAGTTCAACCATTGGTCGATCCCACTCCTCACTTGATGAGTGCCAAAGTGCATGATCCAGTCCCTTCCTCGGTTAGTACCACCCTTAATCCAAAGAGTACCAAAGTGGTTTCTCTGGTTACATCATCAGTCAATCCCACTCTTCATTTGAAGAGTGCCAAAGTGGTTGATCCAAGTCCACCATTGGTCGATCCAATTCCATGATTGGTCGATCCTACTCTCCCTCTAGAGAGTAAACCAGATACTGCATGTTTTTCTCATTGATACAGAATCTACCATGCCGAGGGGGCATTCCTCATTCTCCAGCGAAACCCCCTCCAAGTAATGAGGTCATCCTATTTGATTGGGGTGCACTAACTGGACCTCGTCTTCCCTCTCACATTCCTTTCCAGATTATAGTACAAGTTTGTGGCCGGGACGTTCCTCAAATGTTGATAGATGAAGGTGTGTTCATTATAATTTTGTCCTCTGTTGCTTGGCACACTTTGGGTTGTCCTCAGCTTGTGCTGGTTACACAAAATATGTTAGCTTTTAATAGAATAACCAACCAACCATTAGGGACCCTTCCTCAGTTTCCTATAACTTTGGGAGGGAAAACTGTCTTTATTGATGTCATGGTAGTCAAAGACCCCTTGGATTTCACTTTACTCCTTGGGTAGGATTATGTCTATGACATGAAAGCTATTGTAGTCACTCTTTTCCACTTGATATATTTCCCTCACGATGGAATAATTGTGACTATTGATCAACTTCCATTCATCGGTCCTCACTGGATTACCTCCCTAAATGGTTCTTATATGCAGATAGTATCGCCCCTACCACATGTTAATTATGTGGTGTTGTCTCTCATGACTTCAACTTCTGATGATTTAGATCCAGTGGTTGACATGGTGATCTCTTTGGTAGGGATATTGGAGCCTGATCTCCTTACCCCTGTCGAGACCCTCGACATGTGTTCCTTCCAGAGAATTTTTCTTCCATCCAGTGAAGATCTCTTGGAAGCCACGACCAAGTTTTGTCCCTTGACATGGTGTCCTTCCAGAGAATTATCCTCTTGGAAGCCATGATCAAGAAGAGACCATGAGCATAGTTTTTCCTCTCTGTTGCAATCTCGTTAAAAAATGAAACAAAGGTCTAGAGCATAGTTTACTTCTCTGTAGCAAGCTCGTTAAAAAATGAAACAACAATCTGGGGATCNCATCTTGGTGTTTGAAAGTGAAAGGAAAATCCTTCTCCTTCCCTTAAAATAGACATTCATTGAAAGAAAAGACTGCTTATCATTTCTTATACATGTTTTGGGAACTGAGTCATAATATCATCAGTACTCACTTTCATACACCTTTGAAAAAAAAACAACCACTAAAACTGACACTTAACTAAAATTTATCAGACTTGTTACATCTTTGTTAGAAAACCTACATTAGTTTAAGGTGTAGGGCTTTGAAATAGATTGAAAGGATAACTTTCCAAAGCTATCAAACAAACTTAGTATCTTGCTATAGGGAGAGTGAAATCCAATTATCATTTAGGATTTCTGGGATCCCCCTCTCACACAGGGGTCACACATGAGGTCACACTCGGGAGAGCTATGGAGATTATCCCTCCATGGTTTGACTGATTGTAGTAGTTGGATCGTATTATGGGGGTTGTTTGAAGGTATACCCACAATGTTGAGTGGAAGCCTTTCAAGTTGATTTTGGGCTAGATACCCTACCCTTATGTTTGGACTAGACTGTCTACTGTACCCTCCCAAGGGATGACTGCGAGTTGGTGACCTTAGTAGCCACAATATTTAGGGTCTTACATAAGGTGATGGTGAAGGGAAGTCTCACTATACCTAGAATAGACATTGGTCAAACTCACTCGGGCTCCTTGGAGGGTAAATCCACAATTACTGCATGGAATCTTGCACCGAGGAATAAGTCCGTTAAGCAGGTCACCACCGTAACTAATCCACCTGATCTATCCCCGCCCCTTCCTATTTTGATCTCGTGACGTTGGATTTCATCACCAACTAGTGGTTTCATTGTGGGAAGGTTTGTTTGATTGATTGCTTCTCAGATTCATAACATGTGTTGTTTGTTTTAATTAGTGGACCTTAGGTCAACTTAGTATTAATGGCATCAACGCCTGAGAGTACCAATGGAGGAACCCCTTGTCCCAGGGAACCTTACACCTTTCCTTCTTTTGGAAACTTTGGTCCTCCATATATTGCCACATTGAGTCTTCCAGGACTCACCATCGGATTACTAGTTTGGTTGTTCTCCACTTCGGTGATCTCAAATCCTCTCAATGTTTCAGCTATACCTAATACTTTAGATGTCAATACACCACCCACACATCAACCTCATGTTGACGTTTTTCCTTCTTCACCCATTAATTCTCCTTCCCTTTCTCCTTCTTCGCCTAGCAAAAGATCTAAAGCAAGTAGCCAGGTTGATCAGAAGAAGAAGAAACAGAAAGAGAAGAAGAAGAAGAGACCGAAAAGGACCAAGGCCCCAAAAACATCAGATGTTCGATCCAAGAAACCAGGTACTATTAATAGTACTAGGAGTGTTGATGAGGTCAACAAGATTAAAATGAAGAATCTGGAACCCAAATTCCCTTGCAGTCTTTGTAAGGGTGACCATTTTCTGAGGGATTACCCTGGTATTCCCAAGGTCTTAGAAATATGGTCCTCCGCATCATCAGCCTCTGCTAGTCATGCCAATGATACCCCGTCAGCTAGTGATGTTAAGGTTGGTAGGAAGAAGAAAACTGTCAAGTTCCCTTGCATGTTATGCAAAGGTGATTGTTTGCACTCTTTTCGTCGATGTGTGAGCAAAAAGTGAGTGCTTACATGCCTAGTTGGGCTCTGCTAGTCATGACAGCTGTGATGTAAAAGGTTAGAAAGAAAACAACTAAACTATTAACAAGAATTAAATAAAAACTAAATGAAAACATGAGCATGAAAATAAAAATAAAAACAAGTAACAATGGACCAATATCACCAATGTATTAGCTGGTCTGATAGATGAAATCCAAAGACACAATGGAGAAAGAGGACTTGGG
>JZKD02S2384717.1:0-15023 GCA_000966675.3 Picea glauca
ATCCTCTGAAATAGATTTATTTGATAATCCCTGGGTATAAACTTGGCTTTCTTTTTTGCAACCATTCTATCCCAACTCTTGATTTTATGCTTTCCCTTGCAACTTCTGTCAGCTTGCAGTTCATCCCACCATAGTGTTGCATGCCTTTTAAGTCTAGTAATGACATGTTTGACTTTCTTGTCTTGCTCGACATCCTCATAGTCGAAGTGTTTGTCTAGATCTCTAATCCAGTCTAGAAGCTCTTCAACATCTAGTTTGCCTTCGTACATTGGAATTTTCATATTTTCCATAGCACCTATCCTTGCAACAACCCTGAATAGGCGTTCTTCTGCAGCATATTCAACTGCAACTTCTTCTCCTTCGTTTTCAGCTTCATTTTCACTTTCAGCTTCACTGATATCCCCAGTATCAACTATTCGCCTCTGTGGTGTCTCCATAGCATCAAGTTTGGCACGTAATTCACGTGTTTCTCTTTCCACTGCTGGATCAGGCATGGCCTTTCTCTTCTTCTTGATGGCATGGCTGTAAAATTCCTCTTTTCTCTCTATTGTAGAAAGCAAAGAATTTGTTTTGAGCTCCGATACCACAAATGGTCTATACCTCTTACCCTCAAGCTGAGATCTGCGCAGGATCTTCTCTAAACCATGACAAGGGTTAACTGAAATCCTTGTTTAATCTCGCAAAGGATTTCAGGTCTCACGAGTTGGGCACTTCGAATACAATTCCATAACCCTTGGTAATAGTTGAAATGCAAAATTGTGAATGGGCTTAAGGTGTAAGCACCCTCTTAAGCCCCTTTTCCAATATGACCACAACCAAGCCTTAACATAAGCACCTTTCACAAATCATGACTTCGCGAGTTGGAGTGCCAAGCTCTCATGCTCTTCCCTTGCAAATCCCCGAAACATGATAAATCAATGCTATGTGGACTCTGCCAAAGAAACACATACACTCCACTTGTCTCCTCCACTTTACTCTACTTACGGGGTGAGTTCTTGCCACCTGTCCAGACGGATTTTTCGGCTTTCGCAACTCGAGCGAAAAACCAACAACCATTCCTCTTCCTCTATGGATCCCTGACTCCGAAATCATACCCTCGACGAGATCTACGGATGTGTACCTCCCTCAATCCAACAGTCATGGTTGTATTGGGATTTCACAACCTGGGAGTTCACAACTCTCGAGTCCAACCTTGAACTACTCCACTTACCGATCCCCGATATGGTGAATTCACATACGAGATCAATGGTCCTCATTGATCCGAATCTAATGGTCACTACTCCTGCTGAGCTTATGGGTGTTGAAAGACTCCCAGTCTTAATCCCTCTGCTAATCTATCAGATCCAACGGCTTACAAAACTTTGGCACTTCTCCTTGAAGAGATTCCACTGTCTGTTTTCAACTCCACGAGGACTTCTTTCCAAATGACGTGGCATCCTCCCACCTAAACTTAACTCCCGCAAGACGATTTTGACTTCCACCTCCTTTTGAACACTTCAGAGGTTCTATCCCTTCTGAGCTTTCGCTTGCGAACTCAAGGCTTCCAAAAGGGTCCCTGCATGCACTCCTTGCCAAAATTCTCAAATATCCTCTGTTTATTTGGGTCTTCGACTCTGTGCACCTCTTGCAATAATAGTCACTCAACCTCCCTCTTGAGTTGGTAAAATACCAGACCTCGGCCAGCCTGTGCACACCTTGCATGGCTCTAATGCTAACCTTGCACTTCAGCCTATAAAAACATGATTTGAATCTCCTCTGAGAGTTCTGAGATGAAACTCATACCCTGGTCGACACACTCCATGTGGACCCTCCACTACACTCTTTGCAGGAGTTCTCGGAAAGAGAAACAACTGAAACTCATTCTCCCCTTAACCAAAATTCAAACATTCAACATAGAATTCTAGAGCATACACACACACATTTCTTTGAAATAAAATGCACATAGAGAATATAAATTAGCTTGCAACATACCATTCAACAGGTGGTTCTAGCAACCATAACAAACACATAGATTTGGAATAAAAGCTTTCTTCTATTAATTTCAGTACTCATGTACATGGCAAACAACAACTAAAAATGCATAAAATTCTTTGTTCTCCTATATTCTTCTCTGTAGCTCTACAACATATGAATTATGAATTATGTTACAATGATACAAGGGTTGAGGGTGTCTCTCATTCATTTTCCCTCCTAAGCTCCTAAAACTATCTAATCTATCATTTAAATCTACCTACTTGCATTAAACACACATAAATTCCTATTACATCAGCAGATAGGAACATACGCTCCAAAATCAATTTGGATCTTCAATACATAAATTCTAATGCACTTTTCTCCCATCCATTACATTAATGTTTCATATTTTGAAATTCACAACGTTTCACAAAAACGTATTTAATTGCATCTGCACATCCAACTATCCCCTTGGTTTTAGGCACACACTTGGGCTTTATACAATGCTCCTGCATCACAAACGCATAGAGTAAAGAGGAAGATCGTTGGGAAAGGAATCAAACTTAGAGTTTGTAAATTCCCCCATGAAAACGCAGAGAGTAATATTTCTAAAGCTGAGTGAGGTTGCAATTTCATTGGGTAACTCCAGCCACAAGAAAAACACAGGCAAAAAATTGGCTAAGGCTGAGTGAGTTTGAAATTCGTTGGGTAATCTCCAACCACATGAAAAATGCACAGAAATTAAAATAAATCGTAGAGTCATCCATTGGGAACAAACACAAATTTGCAAGGTAAATGAAAGGAGGTTTTCCCCCAACACACAGGGTACTTTTAAATGCAAAAATCGCAGATTTTGCAAGGTAAACGAAAGTTGGTTTTTCCCCAACACGCATGGTACTTTTAAATGCAAAAATCACATAGTTTTCAAGGTAAATGCAAATTCATTAAAGGGAAAATAAACGCCAGGGGGCTCATATTGTTGGGCGAATGAACATGCAAACGTTGGGCGACTTCCTCAAGATTCAATATAATAAGCATTGTAAATATCGCTATAGTTAATAATGAACACCAAGAAATTTTTTAAGGATCCATACTTATTTTAAAAGAAATACAATACACATTAAAAATCTTAACACAATTTTATAATCTCAACACAAGTACCATAACCAAAGACTTTAATTCGAAGATGTTCTCCCATGCTTGCGCTTCGTGCAACTCTATGCTTGCTAATTGTGGAGACTTCACCAATACCTCCCAGCCAATGCTAGGAATACTTTTATTCCCCTTTATCCCACTAGTCCGCAAAGGGGCCACGCACACACACAACCAAAAATCCTTTAGCTCCTAGCTCGCCTCATAAGGTAGAGTCACCACTCTCTCTCTCTCAAGTTGGAATTTCTGTAGCATAACCTTACTCATAACCAGTCTCTCATCTCTCAACTCAACCATTTTTTTTATAGAATTTTTCCCACACTTGCACAATTAATTCACTTTTCAATTAAAATAATTTAGAATTATCTCCTCCTTACACTTGTCACCCTTTCCCCCAATTTCACAATTAAATCCACATTTTTAATTTAATAAAAGTCAATTTCCCTCACCCATCCTAAAAGCGCTCCTAAAATCACTCCTAGATGTCCTTTTATTCCCTTTATTTCCCATTTATGACTGACGCCCTTCTAAAACGGAGTTGAGTTAAAATAGGAAACTTCTCCTAGTTAGACTATTGTTAACTATACTCTAGATTCATTTCTATGCATACCCTTTCCTTTAGATTTATTCCAATTTTACCTTAAATTCCAATTTGGTAATTACTTGCACAATGTGTATTAACTCACTCTTTAGATTTATTTTATTTTCATTGATTTCTTAAATTGATTTATTTCATCCCCTCATTATTTAATTTATAAAAATTGGTTTTTCGTATTCTCACTAACTTATACTTAGGCTTAGTTAAATTTTTATTTGCACGAGCTTAGACCCTTAGGGATTATGATTAATAAATTCATTCTTTAATTAATTAATTAATTTGATAGTGCTCAAGATTTTACAAGGTTTAACATTCGCTTAAAGTTTTCTAGTCCACCTAGATTCTTTGACTCATTTTTTTTTAAATTCTACGACGTGCCCTTCAAGATGCACTCCGTGCTCCAAGGGTTCCACTTGCCTTTGACCTGTTTTGGTAGTTGTCCAACCCCTAGAGTCAACACTTAGTTCGAGCGACATTGTGAGAGACTAAGGGCTTCTAAGGAATAAGGACCCTTCCTTATTGCATGCCCCTTAGAAATATTCGTGAGCAATTTTCTCAGTCTACCCTCACGACATCATGGATATCTTGAACTAGGTAATCATTAACCTACAATTCGAGCCATGGAGGGAGTGCCAGTAGGTTGTGACAATGATGCTGCCACACCTCTCCCTCAATATCTAGTTGTTGTGCATGGCCCCTTTACTCCTTATGTGAGTCATATTAGCAAGAAATCGCCAACCTGCATCCATCAACGAAACACTATCAATGATCCATAAACAACATAATAATATACCCAATCATATGTCACATATGCATAAATGAAATACTCAAACCAATACATTCCACTCCCCGACTCAATCAAAAGTCCAAGGAGGTCCATTGATGCCATTGACATCCTCAATCTGTCAAGTTCCCTGCACACTCAAGAGAAACTCATCAATAGCATCAGTCAATGCATAGATATCAAATAACATAACATCATAATCCATCAACATCATCATAAGAATCCATAAGAGAAACATACAACCATATACTAAACCAGATCACTTGTACGCAAGTGTCCTCAAAGAATAAGTCAATAAAATGTGCTCGCAAGAGCAGGATGTTACATGGTGAAGGTTTACAATAACTCTTGAATTTTTAAATACTTATGATGTACAAGGTGTTTGGAAAAATAAGTGTGTTAAAATGCAAAAGTCATCAAGATGATGTTTCCAATTGAAACATGTCAAAAATTGGTGCAATAACTGGTTTTGTAAGTATGTTTCAAGGAGTAAAAAAAATATGGTTTTCGCAAAGGGTTTTTCATAATGATGAAAATTAAAATGACATCTCCTAAACTTTAACAAGATGCAAATTGTAATTAGACTTTCCAATTAACTTATACAACCGTGATGAAATCCATCAAATGAAACAAGTRAAAATATGATAAAGAAAATTACAGTAAAATGCCCAAAAAAATGAAATCCAAGAGMCAAYAAAAATTCATCTCAYTTTTCTTTGCAACCCAAAAAAAACCACTAGTGAAGAAACTAAGATTTGTACCTTTAAAAATAGAAATGATGTGTGTCTCTATTTTACATGTTTGAAGTCATAAATCTCAACATAGTGATTATAATTGTATTGCAAACAATGTGGGATGWAGTTTAACAATGAAGATGCCAATAARAAAAGTAGCAAAGTCACTTATTCTATTTAATTTTTTTTATATCTTTACATGTTTGAAGTCATAAATCTCAACATAGTGATTATAATTGTAATGCAAACAAYGTGGAATGTAGTTTAACAATGAATATGCCAATAAGCAAAGTGCCAATAAGCAAAGTCACTTATTGTATTTAATTTTTTTTTATATAAATCAATGYAAAGTGAATTTTTTTTAATATGTTATTTAAATAATAATTATATTTATAAAAAAATAAGTTGAATATTCTTGATTCGAGGTAAATGTTTTCATAAAAAAATATATTCATAATAAAATAATAGTAAAGAACTTAATTAAACATAAAAAAAACTATATTTAATTTAATCATTTCAATATTTAACTTAAATGTAATCATTTAATTTGGAWTTTTTTTTTCGTTTTATTCATTTAAATATAAACGCAAGAGAAAAGGATTTATTTATTAMAAAATGTAACTTAAGTTACATATATGTTTGCTATAAKTCACCAAGTTTAGTCTTCGCTATATAGGGAGAAATTCCTTAGCATAGAAAACATAGTAACAAATCTTCTTATTATGTATAAGATAATTTTATTATGATAATATATTATATGTTATRTAATATTGATGATGATGATTAATGTTTATTAAGAYTGAATTGGTTTATCAAAGTTTAAGAGGGTAAGTGATTACTTGTGATTTTTTAGAACTGAATTGGTTTATCAGATTCTAASAGGGCAAGTGATTACTTGTGATTCTTTAGAATTTTGTTTATGTGCTCGAAAAACATTAAGAGAAGCTTTCCAAGATCACCATAGTTTTGTTGAGTTAAGAGGTTAGGAAGGTTGGTAAAGTGACAAATATTTTGAAAATGAGACCTAATCTGGGTATACGTTGGACAATCTAAGAGAAAGTGTTTTTCATCTTCAACCTTCTTAATGTCACAAAGGTGACACACTCTTTCATCCCATGACATTTTACGAATTGATCAACACTCAGTTTCACTATGGAGCTCATGAGAATTTGTTCTTATCTTAGCAATGCTTATTTTTTTCGTTACACTTGTCAAAACAAATAGACAATTTTGATATTCTAGATTAGGGTTGATTACATCCTTATAATACTTTAATTTTATTTTTTCCTCTAACTCTTTATCACACCACATTTTTTCCTTAAATTTTGATTTGATGACATTTTTAATAGTATCTTTATTATGAAAAATAGTGTTTTCCATGATTTCCCAATAATTTAGGTAAGACCGAAATCGTTACACCATCCTCACTTTAGTTGATGGTGGTTACAACTCAATTTTAAAGCAATTATAAATCATCAATACCATTGATTAGGTTTTATTCAAATACAATTGTATTCAACATTTTGAAATAATATGTGGGTATGTGGAGGTAGGTGTTACTTAAAAGTTCTCATTTCTAAATTTAAGTTTAATCAATACTATTCAATAAAATAAATTAAAGTTTTGTTATAAAATTTAGCAAGTTTGATTTCTTATAAAAGTGATGGACGCGTTATGTATAGTAAGGTTGCGGCATCACAAAAAAACAAAATTAAATTGGATCAAGTGTAGATATTTTCTAGTGTTTTATAATACTAAAAATTGTTTTTTTTGTTATTATTATTTTTTTTTAATATAAACTATACAACAGGTATTTTATTCAAAAAAAGTATACTATATGTATTTTATTAAAAAAATTAGCACAATGTAGTCTTCACAAGCTTATAGTTAATAATCCAGAATAAACCAAAGTTTAAAGCAATTACTAAAAATGTTTCCATACAAGACTTAAAAATAAATGTGTCCATGAGTGCACCCTGTGAAAGCCTATAACAAATAATYTCAAGTGTAGATCAACTATTCAAAGTATTAACATGCAAGGAAAAAAATGATAGGTATTTCCCATTAAGGTTGCATATAGGTATTTCCCATTAAGGTTGCATATTGAATAGAAAAAATGYTATTTAATTGAAGGAGGAGATTTGTGGTTTTTTATGATGRGGTTTGGTTTTGTGGACTCRAGAGGGGAATTGTATSTTGCACATGAAAAATTATAATCTTGGTGGATCTACTCATATCTCATTTCATCTATCAAGTCATTTCCCTTTCTCTGCARGCAGTTTCCTTCCCCGTGCTCTGGTGGTATTTGATCTYTGTTTAGCGCAATGGATGGTTTCGAGCAACACGTAGTGGATTACAATGATATCYCGTATATCCAACATGAKTTTTGGACTTGGGACAAGTATTTAACACCCCTCCCTTTAGATCATCCAAAGTGTACACCTGATGGGTTGGAGGRTTTTGATCCCATCACAAGTTCCAAAGCCTTGAGTGCTTGTGGATATGGAAACTTCACAATCAATTCCCCTCKTCCTTCTCCCTCAAMCCTTCCCACCTCCCCATCTCATCCCCCCTKCCCTTCTTTCCCTTCCCCCTCAACAACTACTCCTAGTTTAGTAAATGGTTTGAAAGTAAAGGAAGAACCTCCAACCTGAAAAAACCCTCCAAAATTTGTGTCAAAGTAAGGAATGATAGGGTTAATATGGTTGTAGGAAAAGACTTAAGGCTAGTAGATATTTCTTCTTTGGTTGTTAAGGCATTGGTTGGTAGGTTCAGTGGGAAGGTAGTAAGCATGGAAGCTCTCTCTCAATGGGTCGACCAACACTATCTCTCACTTTTGGGGTACAAGTTAGAAGCTCATATTATAGTGCGAGGATGGCTAAGTTTCCTCTTCCACTATGGTGATGATGCCAATTGAATTCTAGAAACAATCTAGAACTAGGGTCTGTCAGGGCTATTTCTTCACCTCTGACAGTCGACTTCAACCATGTTCGTACTCCAATCTCGATTATGTAGGTCTGGGCCATTATGCTAGGTCTCCCCGTGATGTTCTAGAATAAAGCATCCCTTGAGGCCATTGGCAACAAATTGGGTCAATTTGTGTCCCTAGAACCCACTTGGAAATCCAAAATTAACAAGAATTGATCTTGTGTTCTAATAGAAGTAGACTTAAGAGATGGTATTATCGAGGAATTGAATATTGTATTTGGATATTTCAAATGGATAGAACACCTGGACTACTAGACAATTCCATTTTAGTGATTTTCTTGCCATGAAATTGGACACCTCTTTGCACAGTGTTCTCAGCCTATGTCCTAGATGGTCAAACCTCACAAGATCTGGGTGAAAAAATCCATTCCATCACATTCCATTTCATCAGTGGAAGAGAAAAGGATAAATGTCTCTCCAGATAAAACATTCAAGCTAAAGATTCCAAAACAAAAGTCTAGCTAGTCTCCAATGACTCTTCTCCTGGTGCATGTCCCTCCCCTCGTCCCTTTGAGGTTACCTCAGTGCTTCTTTCTTCCCCTCCAACAGATTATTTTTCTATGTCTCATGGCTTGTCTCCCCCTTTCATGGTCCCTTCCCCTACTTCTCATCCTTCCTCTTACCCCCTCCACTTTTCCCCTCAAATAGCCCCTCGACCTCCTCCAGGACAAAATGCAGTCTAAGGTCGCTAGGAGCTTCTAGGGGGTCTCTTATAGCCCAAAGCATGCGTCTTCNGTGAAAAAATCCATTCCATCACATTCCATTTCATCAGTGGAAGAGAAAAGGATAAATGTCTCTCCAGATAAAACATTGAAGCTAAAGATTCCAAAACAAAAGTCTAGCTAGTCTCCAATGACTCCTTCTCCTGGTGCATGTCCCTCCCCTCGTCCCTTTGAGGTTACCTCAATGCTTCTTTCTTCCCCTCCAACAGATTATTTTCCTATGTCTCATGGCTTGTCTCCCCCTTTCATGGTCCCTTCCCCTACTTCTCATCCTTCCTCTTACCCCCTCCACTTTTCCCCTCAAATAGCCCCTCGACCTCCTCTAGGAAAAAATGCAGTCTAAGGTCGCTAGGAGCTTCTGGGGGGTCTTTTATATCCCAAAGCATGCGTCTTCCCCCCCCCGAAAGATAGGTATTCCCTAGGGACTCAAAGGAAGCAGGATGATGATTCTGCATCCCAAGGAGAACTCACTTGTGACCCCATCCAACAAAATTAGGTTGGTAGGAAGTTGAATCTTATGAAATCCCAACATAAATACATTCTTGGCATAGGGAAAGGTAAATATTCAACAATTACAAGGGCCCTTGGAGTGGGGAAATCCCTTAAGCATCCTTTCCCATGATCATTTTATCTTTTAATGCAAGATGTGTTGGGGGAAACCCTAAACAAATTTCCCTCAAAAGGCTCATCCAGAGCCACAATACTAAAGTAATTATACTTTAGGAAACAAAAAGTGAAGGTTCTAAAGCTAGGGATATAATTGAAAAATGGCTTAAAAACTAGTCCTTTTGCACTACATATGTTGAAGGCCAAGCAAGAGGTTTTTTGACCGGATGGAACCTGTCTTGTAAAGCTATTTCCTCATCTTCTTACAACTATGCAATTCCTATAAAATTGGAACTTAAAGACATGGAGGAACCTTTTGCCATAATTAATATTTATGGGCCTTGCAATGAAAGAATTCCCTTCTGGGAAAACCTGGTCTGCTCTGGGGATTTCAATGACACTTTGACTGTGATTGGGGGGGATTTCAACTTCACCTTAAATTTACGAGAATTCTAGGGTCTTAACCCTAGGAGAGATTCCCAAAGAAACTTCTTCTCTACTTTTTTGGAAAAACATCGTCAGATAAATCTTGAACCAATGAAATTGGTTCCCACATGGAGGAAATTTTGAGTTGGGTAAGGATTTGTTTCAAAAAGGTTGGGCCAATTATTTATTTCATAAAAATTGTTTAATTGTTCGTTAACTATGAAAAATTGGGCGTCCGAAGGGGGCATAATTGATCAATCACCTAATTTATTTCAACTAAACCTAGGTTGAGAGTCATTGCATTGTCCCTTTAAATTCAACCCCTCCTAATTATAGGAGGATGATTATAGACAATTGATATCTTCTTCTTGGGTGCATCTCAGTTCCTCATATATTTCCTCTTCAATGTGTTGAAATATTGTAACATTGAATAATATTCTAATTATATTTGATTTATTATATTATAGATCAAACCCCCTTTTGTGGATTGATCATGTCGGGTCTTGTATAAGATCAAATTCCCTTTTGTGGATTGGTCAAACTACATTTGTATAGTGGTATTTGAAAAGTCGACCCTTAGTACTTATAAAGTGATTTTAACCACTTCTAGGAGAAGTCATCCCCACTAAGTGAAGAGACATAACCATAGCACCTCCTCAACTAGTATTTATATGTGAGGATGGTTCCTCACTTGAACACACTCACACTCACTCATCTAGTGCGCATATCTTGAAGGAATATGCAGTTGCAGGAGGAAGAAGAAAAGAGGCGTATGCTCAATCTTAGTTTATCTTTGGTGTTTTGGTATTAGTCTTGGCAATCTATTATTGAGGAAGTTTTGATGGGTTTTGTCCCCCATGAGGGTTTCCTAGGATAAAATGTTACGTACCTTATGATTGTGTTTCTTTCAATGGTCCTCTTTATACTATTGTTTTGTAAATGCATTGAATTCTCATGTAATTTGTAAATAACCTAATAACAACAGTAAATAATTAACATGGTATCATATCTTGACTGAATAGAGAATATTTCAAGGGGTATCTAAAAATGCCATTCTTGTCATACAAGAAAATTAGGTCTTTTTACTGAAGAGGAATTTTTGACCAAAAACTATCTTTGGAAGTGCACCCTGCCCTAGCACATCTTTTGGTATCTTGAGATAACTTTTTTAGTGGCCAGATTCTCTGGAAAGTCAAACCCTAGTTTTGAATGGTACCAGAAAACCATAAAACTAGAACCAGTACCAGAAGTACCAGTCCATAATTGCACATGTCAAGTTTCAAGGGGTAAAACTGGGAATTTTCTTAAGAAAATAGCTCCAGCAAACCCGCCTCAGCCCAATGCATCTCATGGTAAGATCAGTTTCAATTTTTGAGCACTTTCATTTTACATTCATTTTCTTGGCTCTAGGTCAAGATGTCTGCAAGCACCAAGCTTGTTGACAAGTTATAAGGTGTGGAAAATTTTCCGTTCCTCGAAGTACATACTTGGAATCATTCTTGAAGAGAATGACCTTGCAAAATTCAGAAAATAAAATGTACCAGAGCCTGAAGAAGATGTAGCTAAAGAGAAGTACAAGAAGGATATGATTAAGGCTAAAAGAAAAATTGTTGACTCTATTAACGACCACTTGATCTTTCAAGTTTCCTCTAAGAATACTCCAAAATATATGTTTGATTCCCTAACCATAATGTATGAAGGAAAGAACATCAATCGAAAGATAAACTTGATAACCCAACTCAAGAATAAAAAGATGCAAAAAGGAGAAACAATATACGACTATTTCTCTATGGTTTCTCAATTCAAGGAACAGTTAGAGGCAATTGGAGACAACTTAGATGAATATGAACTTGTGATGACAACTCTTAATGGTCTCACAAGACCTTGGGATGTCGTCATCCAAACTATTTTTACAAGTTAAAAGGTCACTCATATGTAGCCTTGACTCACTCTACTAAAATTCCTTGTGAACTTTGGCATAGAAGACTAGCTCACATCAACTAAAAAACCTTACCATATGTAAGAAAGGTAGTTACAGTTTTACAAGAATTAAAGGTTGATCATGAAGGTCTATGCAAGGGATGTGCACAAGAAAAGAATATAAAGATGTTAGGATATTTAGACACTTAGGAGTTAGTAAGATCTAATTGGTCTATTGTGTTGTTAGGTAAAAGTGTGTTTTCTAGTGTGTTTCTTTAGTATGCATTTGTAGTTAGGAAATCCAACGGTCACGATATGTTCCCAACATAGAGTGATCCGACGGTTCATACTCTCCTCGATCTTAATGGCCATTGATCTGTGGCTTAACACCCGATTGGTCCATGATCTCTATTTAAAGAGCATGGAGGGTCATTTTCCAATGATCGATTATGAGAAACTCTCTTGTAAAATATCTCTGTAATCTTGTTCTTTGCATTAATAAACTACTCCAAGTGGTCGCGTTGGCTGGGGTCCTGGATGTTTCCCCGTAGTCTTTTTGCCATGTGAAAACATCAGTGTGTTGATATTTGATTTGGTTATATCAGTGGTTACTGAAGGTGTTTTTCCTCTATTGGAATACCTATGTTTTCGAACATGGTATCAGAGCTTGTTTGAAGACCCGCTCCTGTTGTAGATCAGGATCATGAAGCCGAGTTGTCTCATCTCCATTTTCTGTCATTTCCATACATTTCTAGGCTAAGAGGACTATTCTATTGCATCCGGAGCGCTCGTTTCAGTCAGAAACACTTTTATTTTCACTCAAAAAGGTTTTTGTTTTCCCAAGATATGATCATTACAGTCAGATCCAGAGGTATAAAGCTTGAATACACATTTTTTAAAATTTTTGTAGAGTAGTATTTTGGTTTTATTTCGGTTTTGCTTTATTTATTTCTGGGTTTCTACTCTTTTAGTTCTTCATATTCTCTTTTCCCCGCGCCCTGTGTGATCTCGGAAAATCAGAAACATATAGGAAAAGGTGCATTTTCCGGGTAAGCTAACCGAGATCTACCCATTGTTTTCATCCAGAAGCGGAAGTTTTTTCTTTTGTGAAAAGAGTTTTTTTTAGCACGCTCTCCAAGGCCGTCTTCCACAACAACAACAACAAAAACACCCCCAATCCTCCTTCTAAACATTACAATATGTTTTTCTAGATCATTTGGCTAAAATTTTCCTTATTAAGTAAGAGGTCTTGAGTTCAAGTCTGTCTTTTGTTACCCTTTTTGAAAAAGTTCATGCTAAAATTGTAAAGTGTATTTCACTTCAAGTATAAAAGTGAATCACTATAAGTAGCTTTAATATTTTATTTTAGAGTTACTTATTTGTCATGCATGTTTTCTGTTATAAAGTAACTTCATTGTAAAAGTGATCCCCACTTCTCTTTATAAAAGTGGGTCACTTCATAAAGCAACTTACACAGTCACGTGGTCACTTGGTTACCAATTGTGCCTTTTTTAAAAAGGGCATAACTCTAACATCAGAAGTTCGTTTTCAGTGACATTTTTTTTAAACTGCATAAAGTTTTGAGATCTTTCCATCCAGATCATCAATTTTAGTTTTTAAATCCACATTATTTGCATATTTAATATGGCTTCTACAAGTACCGTCTTGCTTACCAGCAACAACTACTTCTAATGGAAATATCATATGGAAGATTTTTTAAGAAGTAAAGGCTTGTACCGGATTACCTTGGGAAAGAAAAAAACACCCACGGATGCTGATAAGAAATCCAAGTGGGATAATGGGAATGATGAAGCATGTGGACTAATTAGAATGTCCATCTCTCCTGATTTAAGGTACCACCTTCAAGAAATTGATGACCCTGAAGAAGCTTGGGACAAGATTAAATCTGTGTTTGGTAAACTCAATATTATTCGAGCACAACAGTTAGAAAATCAAATAGTGACAAAAGAGAAAAATAAAAAAATAAGAATACTAACAGACATTGAAACTTTTGTGATAAAGATGGTCATTATGAGTCCAAATGTTTCAATAACATGGCATCTTTAGAAGAAACGATGAAGAAGCACAACATCAGTATTGATTCTACTTCTTCTTCTTCTTCTCATGGACATGCACTTTCTTCTTCTGTTTTCTCCTTCAATACACCTTCTACTTCTGATAAGTGACTTATTGATTCTGGAGCATATTATCATATGGCTAAGGATAGAGACATATTTTCTACTCTAAATGAATGTAACATTGAGAAAATATTTGTTGGTGATGATAGATCTCTTAGTGTTGAAGGATATGGAACAGTACAAGTAGAAAATGGCCATTTCAATGATGTCTTATGTGTTCCAAGTCTTTCTTGTAACCTTTTATCAATATATCAAATCACTCATTCAGGTGAAGGTAAAACCATAGAGTTTTCACCTCACCAAGTTGTAATCAAGGATCTAAAAGATCCTAATCATGTTCTTACAACTAGAATTGCTAATAATATTACCAGGTTGTACAATTTTGACAACTTTGGGTCATCATCTTTTTCATCATTTTTTATTGCTCATAGCGATGACTTGAGAAAACTTTGGCATGAGAAGTTTGGTCATCTAAACTATTTCTCATTGCAGAAACTATGTAATCAATAGATGGTGACTGGTCTTCCTCTTGTTTAATGCAGAGATGGTGTTTGTGCCGGTTGTGTTCTCGACAAACATCATCAGCATAGTTTTGAAAAACTTGTCTCTTAGCACACCTTGGGTCCTTTGCAGCTTGTTCACAGTGATTTGTGTGGTCCACTTTCTTCTCCTTCTTTTACTAGGTGCAAGTATTTCTTAACTTTCATTGATGAATTTTCCAGACGTACTTGGGTTTACTTCTTAAAACTTAAGAGGAAAGTTTTTGACAAGTTTTGGGCCTACAAGGCCCATGTAGAAAAGCAATCTAGCCATCAAATTCAAAGGTGAAGAACAGATAATGGAGGTGAATATGTGAACAATAATTTTACAAATTATTGCACTACATGGGGAATCCAAATGCAACACATTGTTCCATATACACCACAACAAAATGGTGTTTTTGAGAGAAAGAACCGCACATTAAAAGAAATGGCTAATTGTATGATCCAATCTAAGGGATTA
>JZKD02S2384728.1:7529-18477 GCA_000966675.3 Picea glauca
GAAAGAGAATGATATTCCACATGCAATTTCCTCACTTCTTGTTCCAAGACTTCCATGATGGAAATCAGGGCATCTATGTTTGGGTTCCTTCTCACCATTGATGTTGCTATGATTTCTGGTGTTTAATTGAGGTGTTTGGGAGTTGCTTCTCCACAATTGTACTTGATTTCTTCCTTCCAACACTTGAATGGAGACTGTGACCCCGATCTCGTATCAATCCCTGTAAACTAAATGCCTTCCCCTTCCCTTCCACCTTCCCACCCTACAACTTTCTAGGGTATTCACCAAGGATGCATTGGCCACCTCTGCAAAATGAATACAATCTTCACTCTACAACCACCCAATGATCAATTTTTCGATAAAACATTATACCATTTATTAATACCCCCTCTTGTGTTGAATTCAAATTCCAAATTCCTGACAAATTGAGCCACTACCTATGAATCAGTTCTTTTCATTTCATCTTGGATCAGAATTGTTGCGCTCACATGCGAACTGAATCTCCCACTCATCAGCATCATTACATTCCACCTTGGAGGGAGTACGATCCTGACATCTATTTTTGTCACCACCATATCTAAATTCCCTTCCATTGCATCTGAGGTGATCCCCGGCTTGAGATCTCTTCATTGCACGAGCATATCGATCAAACTAGGGGAGATGATCTGAATTCCATGAATATGAAATGAATATTCTATACGACATTTGTTTCCTATGACGTCGCAAGGATTTTTAATTGACACCTGTAGGATATGCACTATGTGTTTAGTGTGTTGCATTAATTAAGGAATTTGATGATGGGGAAAATTCCCATTAAATATGATTACCCCTTTTGACAATGTGATTGATGAATTGGCCTCTAAGTTAGCCAAGCAATTATCCTCCCTTTTGACATGAAAGAATGGAACTTTAGAAATATCGGTGATTTCAAAATGAATTTTTTTATAATATTGCTCTCTCTAGTGTTCAGAGATGTCCCTAAATAATCAAACTTCTAATGGTGTTCTTTGAATCACCCACTATGTATAATTATTGTAGCTACAGACCTTTAGTTAATTGGATTCCCTTGAGAAGGGCATATTCTTCTGCTTGATTTTTTGTCATTTTCCCCAAGCTCCATAAATAATTTAATTCTTGATTTCCTCTCGGGTCAATAATGACCCCTCCCGCACCTATTGCCCTGTGTTTCCTTATATTATAACAAGAGGCCACCATTATTTGTTTGGTTTATTATAATTTTTATTTATATTATGAATATTTTAAGTAATTTTGATAAGTAATGCCCCACCACTTCACCTACAACATGAGATTTAGGAACACAAGCTAATGCAATTTTTTTATTAGTAAAAACATCTTCAATATGCTAGCATGCAATGTTGTCATTCAAGCTTATGCATGAATTCAAATAATGTATGTTAGTATAAATCATGTATGCTAAGTTGAGAAGTAAAATAAAGTGATGCTAAGCCCTTATTTGTCATATTGACATGTACAAATAAGATTTAATTATGAGAGGTTGTACCATAAACACAACAATTAATTGCTTTTTAAATAGCTCAATTCAATTATTTACTTTTTATATTATTTAAATAAATAAATACTCACTATTCATTTATGATGTCTTGAACCATAAACACCATAAATCCACAATAATTATTTTGTAAATTACTAAATTAATTATTTAATTTTTATATTATTTAAACAAATAAATGCCTAAGATTCATTTATGAAACTTTGCACTCTAAACACAAAAAAATCACAAATAATTATTTTATAAACAACCCAATTCAATTATTTATTTTTCATATTATTCATAGTAAATAATCAACATCATATTCAAAAGTATTTATTTTGCAAATAACCCAATTCAATTATTTACTTTTTATATTGTTTTCAGTTCACATAAATATATAAATGCTCATTACAAAATTGTTGTTAACAAATATTTAAAGAAAATCATTTTAATTTATTACAATCATAAAGGTAATGATAAAATTTATTTGAATTTAAATTTGATTTGGAATAATTTTATTAATCTTAGTAAATTTCTTAATGAATATCAATGGAGTTATTAGGTTTTGAGCATTATAAATGGGTCTTAGAGTCTTGGACATGGTCGAAGGAGAAAACCTCTATGTCACGACCTAAAAGAAATTTCTAAGAATTCAAGGTCATAAAAGACACTTAAAATCACTATAGGTCTTCCTAGCAATATTATTAGCCTCTATTTGTAGACATGGACATCATTAGTAGGTTTTGATTACTAGGGATAGGCCTTGGGGCCCTCAAAATGGTTGAGGGAAGAAACCAAGACCTTAGGAACTAAAGGAAACTTCTAGGCATCCAAGGCCAAGAATGATGTGTTGGACCAACACAAATGACCTATCTAGAGTATCCTTTTCCTTAGAATACATATAGGGGGGAATTGAGAAGAAATAAAACTAACTATGAGTCTCAAGTCCATAGACATGATCAAGGGAGGAATCCCCATACCTAGACCTTAAAGGAAGACTCTTAGCATCGAATATAAATAAAAATACCTTGAACCACCACATAAGACATCTTGAGGGTATCCTTGGACTAAGAGTGGGGATATCAATGTCATTAAGAGGTTTTGAGCACTAGGAATGGGTTTAAGGGCCCTTGATATGTTTAAGTTATGAAATCAATGTTGTAGGACATAATGGAAGATTTTGTGCATTCAAGGCCGAGAAAAACACCTCAAACCAATGAAAATGACTTACTAAGGGTATCCTTTAACTCTAAGTGGGAACATTGACAACATTAGGAGGTTTTAATAGTATATAAGGGTATTAGGGTTCTAGCTAATGTCAAGGTAGAAAAAATCCTTGGGCCCTATTCCCCCCCTAGTCTAGGGGTAACTAATAATATCATGTCTCCATAGCAACATGTAGAAGACATGGAGTGTCGAGAGTCCAATGCCTAGCACAACCCATGAAGATCCTCTACTTTACCACATATAAACATCCACTAAACCAACTTGGTTCCAAGTGTTTGACAACACAGGTATTCCAACAGAGAATGAATACCTTCAGTAACCACTCGCACAACCAAATAAAATATCAACACACTGATGTTTTGACGTGGTAAATCCCCTACGAGGAAGCATCCATGGCGCCAACCAACAAATCCACTTGGAGCAGTTTATTAAGGCAAAAGAAAAATATTACAGAGATATTTTACAAGAGAGTTTCTCACAATCAATCATCGACAAATGACCATCTGTTCTCTTTAAATATATATCATGGACCAATCGAGTGTTAAGCCACAGATCAATGTAGCCATTAATATAGAGGATAATATGAATCATCAGATCACTCTATGTTGGGAACATATCATGACCATCGGATTTCCTAAATACAAATGCATACTGATGGATACTAAAGAAAAACATGAAGAAACAGACTTTTACCTAATGACACATAGACCAAGTAGATCTTAACTAACTCCTAAGTGTCTAAATATCCTAACATCCCCTCTTAAGAACAACTTGGGATAGGATTGAAGGATTTACAAAAGTGACACAATAGGATAAGGAAGGAGGTATTAGAGCCTATCCCCCCTTAATGACAACTTCCTGAAATCCTAACATAGATTGAAGTTTGGAAAACTTTGCTTGTGTAAGAGAGTTTGTGAAAATTTCTGCAACTTGATCTTCTGTAGGGAAAAATCACTTTAATAACTCGATCATGAATGAGTTTTCTGATGAAGTGCATGTTTATCTCGATGTCTTTGTCGTTTTGGTTATGAACTATGTCTTTGGAGAGCTTGTTGACTCTATGATTATCGCACCAAAGTCAAGTTGGATGTTGTTGCTGGAATCAAAAATTTGAAAGGATTTGACGGAGCCACAAGGCTTCCTGACTTTCATTTACCGCTACTTGGTACTCTGATTCTACTAAAGAAATTACAATAGCCTATTGTTTCTTGCAGGCTCAAGTGAGGTCTTGAACCAAGGCTGAAAACATAACCTGCAGTAGACTTCCGATCATCAAGTTTGTTGGCCCAATCTAAATGAGTGGAACCAACCAATAAAGGAGTCCCCATTGAACTATAATGTATCATGAACTGAATTGTACCCTAGACATACCTAAGTATCCTTTTTGTCTTCTTTGCAATGAATTTCATGGGGTGTTTGCATATATCAGGCAATAAGACCAATATCAAAGGAAAGATCAGGATGATTATGATTCAAGTATAAGAGGCTATGAGCACCCCTGTAACCATTCCACAAATAAAACAATCCCTTGTAACCATTCCACAAATATAAAAGAAGAAAAGGAAGCCTATGAGCACCCCTGATCTAGTACCCCCTTGTAAAATAACCACAAGGAGCATGGCAAAGAAAGGAAAAGCAGTTGTCAGTCCTCATACACATGAAGATCCAATAGATCTTACCTCCCCCTCTGAAAACCTATCAGTCCAGGATGACATCCCTAGTTTGAAAGAGGAACAAGTCACTATTACTTTATGTGGGATGAGGGAGGAAGTGGAGGAAAGAGAATACATCCAGCCAGAAACAATGGAGTCAACAAGGACCTTAAAAAAAGAACAGATGAAGAAAAATATTAGGGAGCTGCAAAAATAAAACCATGAACTCAAACAAGAAGTGAAGGAATACCAACTATTGGACAGGTATATCAAAAAGGAAAATGAGCAATTGAAAGAAACCAGCCAACAACTTCAAGATGACCATGAAGAGACTTCTAATAAGCTCAATAAGGTACTAAGACTCTTACAATACATTAGGGTCATAAAAAGGGAGCTGAAAGCAGAAGCCTCAGCCATCAACATCATTGATCTACAGAAGTAAAGAATGGAGTCTCAAATTTTTAAAATTTTTGGGTTTATTTCAGTTGCATGAGGACATGCAATGGTTTTGGCATGGGGGAATGTTGAGCCTCTAAATTGACATCCCCACTACCCTATTATACTCCTCATCTATACCTTTTTGTCTTACCTAAGCTTGGATAAATGACAAAGAACACTACCATTAGCCATTGATGAGGTCATAAGGTAAAGTATAATTAATTCATGCATTTTTGTGGTTTATTGAGCTAGGAGACTAAATGTTTCATGTACTAATGTTTCAATTTTCCATGTATAACCTTTGAAATCTAGATGAGTCCATCCTTTCTGTACCAGCTCAGCCATCCAATATTTATGCACCAAATTGCCACTATCCGAATCCAGTACCAAGCGCACCTTCCATTCAGATCCGATACTGAATCTCACCTGTCGTGATCCTATACCAACGGCCGCAGACTATCACAATCTGGTACCAACCATTTGTGTACTGTTCGGATATGGTACCATTTATCAAATCTCACCTGTCACGATATGGTATCGATATAGGAAGCAAAATATACCAAGTTTAGCTCCAGATCGTACTAAAGATAATTGTTGGATGTTTGTTGAATCATTAAAGCTATAGCAAGGTTATGATAAAATTGTCTGTCTATTGCTTCATCCTCATACACTTCGTGTCATGAAGATGAAGCTTAAAATATGTAACCGAATATATAAATTTGACAATTGACTGATTTACTAAAGATTTTACCTCCTTATGTTTCAAGACTAAGACTAAACAATCATGGCAAGGATGGTGGAGGTAGTAGAGAGTTAGCATAACATAGTATGTGAAGCAGCGTTACATATTGTAGAATATATTCTGAGTTCAAGTTTAATAGAAATATCTCAATTATTTCTAGGTCTTGATCATTTATGAATGAATGTAAGTTGAGTTGTTAGCATAGTTTAATTCTATGTTTTGAAATTTAAGTAACAGGAATGTGTGGATTGGAGGAAAGCTTACTGTAGACTCCAGTTGTTGACCTGTTGAAGTGGCAAGGGCCCATCGCCAAACAAAGGTCATCATCCTTATAGATTAGTGTTAGTATTTGATTTCAATAGTACAGATGTTAGATTAGTTGAATCTTAATTATTTCAGATGATAGCAGTATAGTTTAGACTATGATTTCGATCATACGATTGTTTGGAGATCTTTACTTACTATGTTTTGCATATGTTATGTTTCTGTTTTTATGAAGTTGATTGTGTTTCATGGACATAAATGTTGGCAGCAGTAATCAAACATATTTGGAGGAGAACTAGTGAAGTTTACAACAACACATTGTGAACCACAACATACTCAATATATTGACTATTTAACTACCCATGCTATGTCTTGATGATTGATGTGTGATTTCCCTTTCAGAAGTGTGTTTGCATAGTTAGCTTTCTGGGCTAGATAGCAGAGTTGATCTGTCAAAAGAACTCCATCTCATACTTCCATGTGCCATAATGGAGTAGATAACCTCTCTGTGAAAGACAACCAAAGTGTGTTTTGATTTGCTAGTTTGTCTTATTTCCATCATGCTTAATCTAGAATAGTTCTATACTCATGACATTAGAATTACCTTTCTTACTGGTGTCTTGTAACTTTGTTGATTACGAATTCTGGATTGATAATTAATGAGTGCATTATACTAAACATATAAGTAGAACAACAGTATTCAAACCATCAATGTTTAGTACCGACAGTAGCAATATTAAACCAACAATAAGCCCTCCTTAGGGTTGTTGTCACATAATCCAATTACCCACAATTTGTTTGTTATTATAGAAGTTGTTTGTAATAGAAATACACCATAGTTAAGCCTAGTATATACCACAACAATAAACAAATGAAACTGTGCTTAAAGGACTACTAGAAAAACTCCAGTCCTCCAGAATGCCCTTGTTGTCCTTCTGCCAGCTCCCCTTTTTCCTTGGTTTTCACTATGCTGACAGTTCTAGGGTTCAACCCTTCTCTAGGAAGCAATTACAAGGTGAAACCCTCCTTGCAAGGGTTTCTAGGGATGTAATGACACCTCAAAACCTCCTTTCAAAGCTAGAACAACCCCACCAAACCCTCAAGCGACATCTATAAGGACTGTAGTAACCGTCGGCCTGTATGGTAGTGACAGTGAATCTTCCTCAGCTCATCAACAAAGTGTGGATTTCTAGATGGTAAATTATGCTCCTTCAGTGCACTTTTCTACAACCTCTAAACCTATGAACAAGCACATATAGGGATTTTACTTCCGTCCCAACTTACCTCCTCTAAAGTGAAAAAAATCTGAATATGACTCATTCCAGCTTCAGAGCCATTGCATTTGATAGAGTTCACTCAGCAACATAACACCAAAGAATCCAAACCTGAGAGGAGTAGTGGATGATTGGTTTGGTTCAATCCAGATAAATTAGGAAGAAGGCCAGGGGGACCTCGTGTACGAATTGGAAAAGATGAACTTCTCTAAAAACCCAAAGGTGTCCAAGCAAAGTGGTAACACAAAAACGTGCCAAAGAATGTTGGTAATGTGAAGCATGTGAATGCATTAATATTTATTCAATACACTATTTCCTTCCTTTATTATAATTATTGTATAATGGGATATCACATTAATTCGATGCTCGATAACCAAGACAATTTTGAATTTTGGGCAGTCAGGGCATAGATTATGTGTAGAGTATACATAATATATTATTAAAAAATTGTGACTATCTCCAAATTATATAATAAAAAATTGTTTAAGACATGCACCTCTTTTAAATTTTAGAATATTTTGATTGCCTAATACATGATGACATGGAATTTGTATTAGGGTTGGTAGGACCATTTTTCAACCAAATTTCCCCTAATGTAGGTTTTTCCCTACATCCATCTTTTGCAATATTAACCATCCATTCTACAAATATCATACCTTGGGTTCGATCTCATCAGGTTATGACATTATCCATTTGTTTTTTCACATCATAACTTGTATGTTAGTTCCTACCCTCCACGGGTGGCCTAGTTATCTCCTTGATTTGCATTCGGTACTCATGCTGCAATTTCTTGTAGGCCTGGAAGCCCTCTTGTAGACCCACCATGACTTGACATTGAGACTCATTCTTCTCTCTTAATCTATATTATGGCTATATATTGAGGGGGTTCCCATAATTTTGTGTTAATTTACAATCGCCTATGCATTCATTGCATGTGTCATGTTGCTTGTTGTTGTGTTGTTGTTTTCCTTGATCCCGCTTACTTTTGTTTTTGTAACACTTGACCATCTGCCTCTTTCATTATTTGGCCTCCATTTTTCAACCACCTACCTATGGAGAGAACCACTAATAAGAGTGGAACTCACTTTCCAGTACTCGTTTACATTCGTGTTTCTTCGGTCAGCTCCATGCACTTGGAATATAGAAGCATTCTATTAAGCCACTAATTCTCTCCAGACAATCTAACTTTTACCCCTTTTTGTGCTCAATAAACCATGAAAAAGGAACCTGATGAGAAAACTTTTAACTCTTTTTCATACTCGTTAAGCCATGAAAAAGACACATGGTTGAACTCACTTTTAACTCTTTTTCACACTCCTTAAACCATGAAAAATACACCTTTTGAGTAAACTTTTACCTCTTTTTTCAGACTTCTAAAAAGATATGAAAAAGACACTTCATGAGTATACTTTTAAATCTTTTTTGAGCTCATTAAAATTGAATGAAAAAGATACTATCAACACAATTTTATGTATCTTTTGTGCTAATTAAACAATGAAGGTGTTTTTCAGTCTTTTAGTCCATTTTTTTTACTCTTCATAGGTAATGTTTTTGGTCACTGGCATATAGGGTGGGACACTTTCCACCTTGTATATTTCATATTCAGTGAGGATTATACATCTTCCTCAAGGTCGATCTCACTCATTTGTGACACAAGATTGTTCCCACTGAATATAAGTGTCATTTTGTTTGTGCTAGAGCCTAGTGCTCATGGGCATCCTAGACAACACCTTACTTTTCTTTTTGGTTCCCATGCTAAAGTATATTCATAGGCTCAAGAGTCCTCTTTAGTTTCACCATGACATTGAATTGAAACCTCATATTCTTATCAATATTTTTTTGGCTATTACTTAAAGGGATCCCATACTTTTCTGTTATGTTGTAACTACATTGCATATTTCCCACTAGTGCTTTTGGGCCTAATGCTCGCTTCATCTTGTTATTTATTAGCCTTTTGCTTATGAATTTTCATCAGTTGCTATACTTTCAATGTTTTCCTTTGCTATCTGACACATGTATCCATGGAGGAAACATTCCCTCGAGTGTCCATATCCTACATGTGTTTCCTTGCATTGAGAATATGTATGCTTCTTACGCTCAGAACTAGTTTTCTTTCCCAGGACATCTGTTTCATCCACTCTATGATAACATTCTTTTATTCCTTTTCAGGAATTTTAATATGAAAAAGGAAAAAATATCAAATAACAAAAAACAAGGATGGAAAAGAATATTCCTATTTTGGTAGCAATTAAGTCTCTCTTGGTAGAAATTAACAAAATTTTGAATCTATGTCTCAATGGTTTGGGTTTATTATGGCTTTAAGAAACTTAACAGGTTACACACAATCTTACTCCTCTCACTAGTTATTCTTCCAATCACGTGAAGGACAGAGAAAGAGCATTTCTAAGTATCACATGATGATCTAGTACAACTTGTTGATTCATAAACTCGGATTGCGATTCCATACAATATGCTAGGAGCGTTGAAGTCTCTGCAATATGTCAGATAAGATAAATACGGTGACATGGAATTAAATGAAAGTCACTTGTAGAACTCAATGACCCATACCCCATCAACACAACATATGGGCTGAACACCTCCTGCAAATCCAGCTGCATGACCCAACTCTCGAAATTCTTGCTCTGTTCGCTCCTTGCCCCCCAGAGCGTATGCCATCATCAGTAGATCTAAATGAAATGCATGTCGAGCATAGGGAGATGTCTCTGTAGCTATTGGGAGGATGGCATCCACCACGAACACCTTCCCTTTCTTTGGAAATGACTTGTGACAATTCTTCAAAAACCTTCACGCAATCGTCGTCGCTCCAGTCATGCAGAATCCACTAAGAAAAAACATTGACATATATAACGATGCAGAATGCAGAATCCACTGAGCAAAACAAGGAGGTTATAATGTGCATATGAAAGTACCCAACAACAGGAATCCATTGATATACCTTCATAAAAATAGCTTCACCAATTCGTATGCTATCAAACATGTCTCCTTCCACATGCGTCACACCTAAACAAACACACGTTCACCAGATTCGGTCACGTGCATGCAGAGATAACAAACTAATTTTAATGATTGAATTTAGGGTTTCGGATGTACCTGGATAGTCAGGAGCTTCAACCACCACATCGGACATCTCGAGGTTTATTTCCGTGATGTGGGGATACCTAGAGACTATGATATTGAGAATCGACCCAATTCCTCCTCCCACATCCACCAACGTTTGAACATCTTTAAAATAGGATTTAATTATGAGAGATTGTACCATAAACACAACAATCAATTCACGATTAATTGCTTTGTAAATAGCTCAATTCAATTATTTACTTTTTATATTATTTAAACAAATAAATACCCAAGATTCATTTATGAGACTTTGCACCCTAAACATAAATAATTATTTTGTAAATTACCCAATTCAATTATTTATTTTTTATATTATTCAAACTAGTAAATACTCAACATCATATTTAAAAATATTTAGCTTGCAAATAAACCAATTCAATTATTTACTTTTTATATTGTTTTCACTTCACATAAATAAATAAATGCTCATTACAAAATTATTCTTAACAAATACTTAAGGAAAATCATTTTTAATTTATTACAATTATAAAGGTAATGATAAAAATTATTTGAATTTAAATTTGATTATTTGATTTGGAATAACTTTAATAATCTTAGTAAATTTCTTAATGGATATCAATGGAATTATTATGTTTTGAGCATTATGAATGGGTTTTAGAGTCATGGACATGGTCGAAGGAGAAAACCTCTACCTTACGCCCTAAAAGAAGTTTCTAAGAATTCAAGGTCAAGAAAGACA
>JZKD02S2384761.1:18207-29646 GCA_000966675.3 Picea glauca
AGAGGAAAATAGGATTCTGGTGTAATAAGTGGCTGTCCCTGGGTGGGAGGCTCATTCTTGTCAAATCGGTGCTTGAAGGCCTTGCTGTATTTTGGATGACACTTGAGCGGATCCCGAACAAAATAATCAGTTTTCTTCGTAGAATCTCTTTCAATTTCCTGTGGAACGATCTCGCTGGAAAACGTTGTTTCCACCTGTGCAACTGGCAGTCACTGGCTAGACCCCGAAAGGCAGGGGGTTGGGGGCTCAAAAATCTCTCTTTATTTAACTCGGCGCACCTGGCTGTTTCTTTTTGGCGAGCTGTCACTCATGACAACATTTGGCACAGAGTTATTCGGGACAAATATCTTGGCTCCCTTCCTCTTCTCCTTTGGCTTTGGAAGCCTTCACTTGAACTGAGAAGAGCATCTCCTTTTTGGAAGGGTCTGATATCTGCCTCGCCGGTGATCCTACACTGGCTCTGCTGGAACCCCGGATCGGGGACCGTGATTTCTCTTGGGCAAGATAAAATTCTCGGCTTGGATAATCTCTCGATCCTATCGGCTCAACTCAGAGAGCAACTTACTTTTCAAAACTTTCGCGTCCTGGCACAAATGAGCGGGGCTGCTGGTGCCCTCCACCTCCCCGACCCCTGGCTTCATAGCACTACTCTTCAGCTCCGGGGATCACTGGCCAAGGAATGGGACACTTTTACTTTGGCTTTAAAGTCGGCGGGTATCTTTCTCAGCAACTCAAAAGACTCTCTCCTGTGGGCCGAAGGTGATGCCTCGGGCATTCTTACAGTCAAAAACGTCTATGAGGCCCTCCTCCAACCACTGGTCTCTGCTACCGATACTCCGTGGCTTCATCGGATCTGGCAATGGGCTATACCGCTCAATCTTCAACTTTTCATTTGGCTCTGCACAAGAGACAGGCCGCTCACTTGGGAGGCTCTCCGTAGGCGCGGCTGGCAGGGTCCCGGGATTTCCCCCCTATGCAATCATGCCTCTGAAGACATTCACCATCTTATGATACACTATGCCTTCACTCTTAAGATCTGGAACTTTTTGTCACAACATTTCTCATTTCAGTTGACCTGGAGCAGCGTCTCCTTCTCCGATTGTCTCACTTCTTGGATATCAGATTGATCAGCCCCTCACTCATTGTTCGCTCATGTTGTTTGGCAGACCTGGCTTGAGCGTAATCAGGTTCTCTTCGAGGGGCGACCTCCCTCCTGTCATGCGGTCCTTCACAGAATTTTATCCACCTATCAATGGCAGTGGACCGCTGTAAAAGACATTCACTTAAAACCTTGTGATTACTTGCTGGCGCCTGGTTATACTCAAATCTGTTTTGATGGCGCAACTTTATCTAGCGGCCACTGTTGCGGAGCTGGAGGCACTTTCAAGTCACACCCGTCCAGGGTCACCAATTGGTTCTTAAACTGCGGTGCAGGATCTAACACTAAAGCTGAGCTCATGGGCTTGTGGGCATCTCTCTTCCTTGCCTCCAGCTGGTCTTTAAACCACTTACTGGTTCTTGGAGACTCTAGAGTTGTCATTGATTGGATCAACCGCAACAACAATCTTCATTCTGTCCACATTGAAGGATGGAAGCACCAAACATTGGAGCTGGCCAACTCTTTCACCGACGTTAATTTCCACCATATTGCCAGATATCACAATACTAAGGCAGACACTCTATCAAAAAGGGCACTAAGTGAAATGGTTGGGAGACTCTCGGTCTATCATTGTGATAATGGATCCGAGAGCCCCATCACCTCTATTAATATCTTCGAGCCATAATGCCCTTTACCAACAGTTCACGGCCTGCTTTGGATCTTCTGGCCGATTTTTCGCTTACAGAGTTATCCTCTTGACATATCGGGTATCGACTGTTATTTTGTAGTCTTTGGGACTGTATGTATTTGGCCAGCATTGGGTCAGCATCGATTTTTCTTATATTTTCCGCTGGACTCAATTTCTGTAAAAGAATTTATACCTATATAAATTTGAGAAAAAATTTTCTTAAAAAAAAAAGTTTGTTCTTATCATAATACAAGGGTAGGTAGTTCTATCTATTTAATGTGAATATTCCAAATTACGATTTTGTGTTGAAATGAAAAGATAACCTTATTATGATAATCTTATCATCATAATAGATAATTTTAGTATGATGATCATGTTTATGTATTTTATTGGAATCCTTTATCATTAAAATATTGTTTTTTAAAGAATGCTTTACAATTAAAATATTGTTTTTTTATAGAATGCTTTACAATTAAAATATTGTTGATATATTTTAATGAATTATGATTTATTTTGTGAAAGAATACTGATTATTTCCAAGGATGATATATATTATAAATTGAGTAAGCGTTGGGGACAGAGTGTTACTCTATCTCAGTAAATAATGCTTTCAAGGGGTAGTTAAGAAGTTGAATCCTAGAGAGAGTGTTGCTCTATTTCAACAAAATATCCTTGCAAGGGGTAATCAAGAAGTTGAAACCTAGAGATTGCACGACTATAATCTACCCATATGATATATTCATGAAACATAACAAAAATAGAAAATAGTAAGGATTGTGTCTTTGTTATTTTAGTTAAATTCTCAAGGAACTTAATCTCAACCCAAATTTCTTCACAATGTCCAATTAACTAGGCTAAGAGTTGTGTATATCATTTTTTTTGTTTTTCTCTTGTCTCGTAAGTGATGAAGGAAATTTGTGTTGGTTTTGACAAATTTATAATTGATGTGGGCTACGACTTGAAGGCTAGGTTGTTGGAGTTTGGTTTCTGGTATAGAAACACTGTGCTTCAAATATTCAATATTGCCTTTCAATAAGCATTGCTATTGAAAAATAAAAATAGAATGTCATATTTTTCACTCGTATCCCCCTATCATGAGAAGTCAATCTGAATTCCCAAAGCAAGAATTGGAGAGAAAGGAGATGAGACTAAAACAATAATCTTGGACTATTAAGTAATTCAAAGATGAAGGTACCCTTGGCAATGACGCTACATATAGGGAGTTACCTAAAAAATCAATGTGACAATCTCTTCTTGGATCTATTGGAGTTGTTAGAAAATTGGTTGACACGAACTCAATATATGGACTGGAAAGGAGGTTGTTCTTTATGTGTATAAGGGCTCAGAGCAACTCTATATGTGTGAATAAATTCCTTAAACTAGCTAAGAAAAGTGTCATTCTTGTCCCCATGTAATTTAAGTATGGACACTTATCTTTATATTGTACCAACAAAAATATCTTGAATAGATCATTCAACATTGATGACATTCTGAAATAGAGTTAGAGTTATCTTCATGTAGGAGCATTTAGGATAAGTGTAGACACAAAACAAAGTGTTTGTGTTTTATTTCATTGTGCTTCTCCCCTCCATCTCAGTTTCATAGACTAACTCTTAGATGTCCTCATGGTAGTATGGGCTGAGAATTCACATGTATTAATTTTTATTATTATTATAGTTTGCAGTATTCTTTGTCATTGTCACAAAGGTATCCATGTTTATGTCAACATTTCGAGCCCTCTTCCGAGGCTCATTATTAGGACAAAGATGTTTGTCTTTGTCCTCGTGATGTCATTTAATGTAGTATTTATCCATTTCTTGAATGAGGTCCATATATGTTACTCTATAAACATGATTGGAAAGAATGTATTCAACTTGGGACATTGTTTAAGGAATACTAAGAAGGGAAGCAATCTAGGGGACAATGTTTAAGGAATACTAAGAAGGGAAACAATCTAGGATTGAGAAAGTTTCCCTTCAAAATGAGGGTCTTGTTTCTTATCCTTCCCACTTTGGGTATCATAAAATGAATACCCTGTCTTTTCAGAGGTTTCATGGGACTAATCACAATCTACATCTAGAACATAGTTACCAACTTAACGAGAATTGTGACCTCAAAACAAGAACTCTAGTGCAATAAAATACTAAAATCAACTCCATATTTTTGCGTCAAAAATACTAAAATCAACCCCTGAATCGAAAAATGGTTCTATTGGTGGCACCCTTTCTCGAGGTTAAAATTACAACATTTTGTAACTATAGCTTGAAATGTCATTAACAAAAACCTTAACAACCCATAAATTGAAAAGTGGTTTTACCAATGACACCTCTTTTATTTTTGTATTTTTTTAGAGGTTAAAATTATGATTTATTTAAAACCATGGCCTTAACAACCTGTACTATTGTAAGAAAATTCTTAAAATCAACCCCCGAATCGAAAAGTGGTGTTACAAATAGTATGATTTTGATTTTTCAGAGTCAAAATTACAACTTATTTGAAACCATCATCTTAACAATGANTTCATGAGCACGAGTCCCCTCACTTCAATGTGCGTTATGATTTGCCTTAAGAAATATGTAGGAATAACAAAAATATTGTTGTAGGTAGGTTTCATTCCAAGGTCGATTTGTTTTTTCTACTTTCATTGTTGGTTTTGGATTACTCGTTTTGACTTTGGGGTTAAGTTTTTTACTTTTAATAAGTTTTATTTTTAATTATTTTAAAAGAAGAATGCTGGTGGAGTAAAGGTGGATAGGGTGGTTTTGATTAGAACAATAACATTTTTTCATGCAATGATTTAAAACATGTTAAAATTTTAACTTTAAAATAAAAAATGATGTTATAGGTAGCACTTCTTTTTGATTCAAGGATTGATTTTAATATTTTGGTTGTAATGACACAAGTTGTTAAGACCGTGGTTTTAAATGGGTTGTAATTTTAACATTAAAAAAACAAAAGGGTGCTACTCATAACACCACTTTTCGATTCGAGGATTGATTCTAAGATTTTTATTGTAATTGTATCAATTATTAAGTCCATGGTTTCAAACCAATTGTATTTTTAACCCCCAAAAAGAGAAAGGCATGCTATTGGTAGAAACACTTTAATTTTCAAGGGACAATTTTAAGGATTTTGTTAGCAACATTATAGATCATGGTTGCAAAAGGTTATAATTTTAACTCTGAAAAAAAAAGGTTCAATTAGTGACACCATTTTTTGAAACGACGATAAAAACAACCAAAATATACGACCTCTAAGAAAACGAGAACTCTAGAGGGTTCTTGTCAAGTTGGTAACTATGTTCTAGCTTGATAAATTAAATGATCCTCTTCCTCTTCACTAATATGGAAACGATGAGTAATAAGGGATGTAAAAAGTAGAGGGCGAATGGAGTATGGTTAAGTAACCATTATGTAGTGAGAGCATTAAAAATGGACAAGTTCAATAAGATAAAATATTGAAGCAATGAAGTATACACTAAGAAGGATAATTGACCATAATTAGGATCCAAATTTCTAAGCATGCTAGTGTCAACTAGAACTTTAAGGAGATGCCAAATAGAAATTCTATCTTCAAGGGATGATACATTAAGAGTCATAGCTAAGATGGCATGGTCCTGTCATAGACCCCAAAACATTGTGTTTTAGCAAAAGAAATTTTGCAAAACCTTAAACACAATTACTATTGACACCAAATAAAAGGACTAATAACAAGATATAGGAACATAGTTTACCAAGCCATGGTGCAAGGTTTAACATAAAGTAGAAGATATATTAAAGGTCGCCACTATTCCAATGTGAACAAACCAATACATTAATTATAAATATGCCAACCTATTAATATTGGTTTCTAGCCCTCTATGTCTCCTATATATACATCAAGGAGAATTATTTAGGATCATCTCATCTTGTGCATTTGATATATTCTAATAGGAGGATGCCCCCCTTAAAGAGACTTCTTATTCATTCACTCTTTCACTTGATTTAGGTATGGAAATATTGAATTTGGTCTTTTTAATGTTTACTTGGCTACTTGGTCCATAACATTTGGTATCAAAGCAAACAATCCTTGGTTTGGCTCCTTCAATCGAACCTTATTAACATTTTCGCTCTACTTTGTTTTGGTATAATTTTCATTGTGTGGAAATTTTAGGGTTGGTAAACAACATATTGAAGTACATTGGGTAAAAATTTCTAATTTGGTTCACTATATTTTGATAATTTTTTTTAAAAAGGGATTGAATAGGATTTTATATATAAAAAAGGTCGAGCCAAAGCAAGATGACGAATAAGATAGATACAAAAGTCGGCTCTATATAGTAGAGCGTGTGGCTTTTAACCACGTGTTTGTGGGTTCAATTCCCACAAACGATGATGTTAATTCTTAATTATTTACAACAAATTCATTTTATACAACCTGAGTGGGCCTAATGGTTAAGAACATGTGTTTCCTCCTAAGAGGTCACAAGTTTAAATCCAGAGGGGGGTAGGGTATGTATAGTATACCTCAGTAGACTTTACCAGTGAAATATCTTGGCGGAGGGGGTCCCTTGTCCCACAAACAAGGGGGTCTCATACACCAATTTGGTGTATGGCTTGGTTGTGACCTTAAAATTAGATTATTATTATTATTATGAGTTTGTTGCAGCTATGAAATGAAGCGTACATACATAATTAAACTGTAGATTCATTATCGAGTGGCATGTAGTTCACTTTGATTGGGTTTTTGATCTTCAATTTTCATGGGTATGATGTCTCTATCTCCTTGTGTCTCAAAATGGTCCTCCGAAGGTTGCTCTATTTTCTGTTGTAAATTGGACCCTGAATGTGAATGATATGGCAGGGTGACAACTCTCAACTGTTGATTCTCATTCTCTAGAGCTTGCAATAGTTGTGTACAAGCTACAAAAGTTTGTTTTAATTCAGTTGCATCTTGTATTTCTTGCTCTAATGCTTCCACATGTTGGAGCAATGTCAAAATTGTTTGTTCATGTCCTATAACCTTGTTGTTAACTTTGTTCACCTTGATGTCGATTTGAGTTTAACTTATTCTACTGCCCTCTACCATATCCTTGTTCCTTCTTAAAATTCTCTTGATATTGAAATGATGGATCCATTGTGCCCGATAGTGCTTCTAATCTGTAGTGGTCATGGGTTTTCCTCCTAGTGGTAACTTTGAGCTATGTAATATTCCCTTGCTTCCAATTAACCTTGGAATTTCTTATGTTGGAAGAAGGTAGCCTCTTTATTTTTTAATCCAATGTTGTCTACCAACATAATCATGGGTTGGAGCCATAAGAAACCTAGTCTAGAACCCATACAGATTCAACAATATGAGAAGTATCACTGCAATTTTCATTGAGATAGACGTTCATGTAGGTGATGTGATGGTTCCCACCACTGATTTGAGTCCCAATTTCCAGAGTAAATATGGAGAGGAAAACATTGGGATGGGGATGGATGAGAGGGTGTAATGTTCCATTGAACTTGCGAAGATAAAGAATGGAATATCCTAGAGAGTTCATGAGGATATCCGTGTTTCGTTCCAGGGTTCCATTAGGGGGGAAAATTGCAAGGTTACTAATGACATTGCGTCCTTTGATTGAAACTACAGATTGACTGAAAATTCTTTTTCCATAAGAAGAATTGATACATATCGAGGGAGAGAGGTGAGCCCTATTAGAAATAATAGGTGTGCTCGTTTAACCATAGACAATATAATAATATTGTCACCCAACCATAGGCCGAAGCCACCCCCGAGCACCTTAACCTTGACAAATAATAATTTTGGAAGCAAACCATAGGACTAATAGCCAATCAAGGTAGCTTATCACTCTCTAGAGTTAGCATACCAAGCATAAATTCCAAGCCATAACCAAGAGAGAGTCCAAGACTGAAACCGAAAATACAAGTTGCAGTAGCTACAGCTGCAACTACTCTCCAGACTTGCGCACAACTAAATTTCTGCAGTTGCGAGCTGTGTGTCCAAATGAGCTCTGGCATCTTGTATTCATACTGATCCTTATCTCTCTGGGATGACTTCTCATTCTAGAGGCTAAAAACTAAATATTAAATATTTCCTTTAGCCGACTTGCCTTCTAGGATTATGTCCAATTCTTTAGGGTTTCTTCTTGCTTCCCGAAATATTCTATTCTTGTCAGGGTTACACGTGGAGGTTAATAACTCCCGTAGCTACCATAATATCAACACTCCCTCCTAGATAGCGAGGTATTGAAGGCAATGGTCTTGAGCACAAACATACCATTCAATCGGTAGAATCATCATAGCCATACAGGCTATCTCGTGATTAGATCACAAGAACCATCATCACTATCGGTATCGTCTGATAGCATCAACTGAATCATCTCTCGAATCCATACTCCATCTGAGTAATCATGCATGATGTTGAATAAGTCACTCACTCCATAGAGTGATACAAGAAACATTCTTCTAATCCAAATAGATGTCCTAGAAGAATAACTATTCCAACATATGCTGGAAGCCATGCCATGGGCTACAAGGACTATTCTTCTAATCCAGACATACATCCTAGAAGAATAAATGTCCTGGACCATTTTTCGTCTGGAGAATGTCTTTCCATCAACAAACTGACCATCCATCTAGCTGATAATCATTTTCAGCACTACTGATAGTCTACATGGAAATCAGAACAATGTCATTCAATAGAACACAACTGTGTCTATCCATAGTAGTACACAACTATTATCGAGTGGTACACAACCACACCAAGTAGCACACGACTACTTAATCAGGGACACATAGTCACAACTAGTGGAACACATCCACCACATTAGCATATGTCCATTTTCTAGAGACATACAGTCTCCATAGCAATCATATCATCTGATATCAACCTGCATAAAACAATAGCATGATATAAATTGAGTCATCTGGGCCATTCTTCCACTCACATCTATGAGATATGGAAGAGCATCTACCCTCATAATGTAAAACATTAGCCATGGGATATCTGGACTATTATTCTCATGCATAGAAGAATAATTGTCCCTGATTTTTGAGCATGGACCATTCACCTAACTGGGCCATTCCTTCGACACTAGTCATAGTGCAACCTGGAGAGAATGAGTCTACCCTATGGAATGCTTGTCCTTGATTGTTGAACTTGGAGCATTCACCTAACTGGGTCATTCCTCTGGCACTAATCATAATGCAACCTGGATAGAATGATTCTGCTCTAAGGAATGACTGTCTGGACCATTTCCTAATGAAAATGATTGTCCTACACCAACCTCCAAAATAGACCATTCTTCGAAACTGCTCACAACTGTAAACTTTGAAATATGACTGCCTAGTGAGGTAGACCATTCTACTTGACCACTACTTAGAGTGTCTGCCAAGAAGAATGAATTCCTAGCCCATTCCCCCACACTGGTCACAATGGGAATCACTATCTATCGTACATCAAAAATATATAAAACCATTTTCATTACGAAATGACTGTCTGATCTGGACCATTTTTCGAACTGGAAAATGCGTGTCCGTTAGAAGTCTCAAACCACTTTCCAAACTAAAAATGAACTGCTCATCCTGGACCATTTTTCGAACTGAAACAAATGATTGTTCATAAATCAATAGCACATCAGTGCTCCCTCCCAACCTGGGAGTAATATCTTCATTTTTCAATAAGGAAGTCATCTCCAGGAGCCCTAGCTTGTTTCTTAAGTACGCAAACTTTTTCATCTTGAACAAAGGCTTTACCAAAATATCTGCTATCTGCTCATCTGTGGAGATATATTGGAGAACCACTTCTCTTTTATGGACTTCATCACGAAGAATGTAATGCTTGATCTCAATGTACTTCGGTTTGTCATGGAACACTGATTTTCTTTGAAGGCTTCATATAGCTCTGATCATTACAATATATCATGGTCGAATTCATCACTTATGTTTCCTGCTAGCTCATGACATTGTGGCAAGTCTCAAACTGAAACATATCCAAGTAGCACTTCTTCTGTTATCATGAGAGTTTTCCATGGATTAGCAATCCATCATCCCAGACTTTTGAGTAACTATTCTGATACACTATCTCGATCATAGAAAGTTTTGACCATGCTCTTCTGCATATGAGATACTCTGTATCAAGTTGTTTGAATCCATACAAGGTATTCTTATATCTGCATACATGGGTCTCTTTCTGGTATACGATTCTTTCTCACTTGCTTTATTGGGAAGAATAATATTTTACATGTAAATTCCAATCCATGGATACTACAAGAGGTATATCTGGAACAAGTTGTTGTCAGAGTATTCTCCCTCCTTTTGGAAGAACCTTTGAATCTTGCAATGCTTCCATTCATAAGTCTTTTTCACACCATTCTTTATCATAACTTCCATTTCTTCTTCTTGATTTATTCTTATTGATTTCAAACGCTAGTAGTCTTGTGATTCTCAATATAATAACTAGTTGTTCTGGATTTTCTTTCTTTCTTGGAATATTCGTGTTCTTCCTCATGTCTCTCTTTAGCTCTTGGGTCCATGGGTCTTCTATAGATTTCATGCCCTGAAGATTCCAACTTCTTCCTTTCATCATAGGATCATGGACGTAGATCGAAAACCGTGATAATTTAAGGCTTCTTTTCGAAGAAGACTTTTTCTAGAGTCAAACTGAACACGTGTTGCTTTTTATGGCTTCTACTTTCAACGAGAACATGGATAGATACTTCATAATACTCAATGGATCATATTATTTAGAATTAGCTCCCTACTAATCCTTGCTTCATGCATGAATGAATTCTCTTCTTTTGGAATTCTGTAATCATCTCCCTCCATCTAAGATAGTCCACGCTTTCGTCTGCATTATTATTTCCTTCTGCAAGGTGTCACAAGTCTTTTTCTAATTTCCTATGTTTTGACTTCTTTTGGGTCTCTTCAAGTTTGATTATGTTTTCGGCTTATCTGGAAGTTGTTACTTATATAATATCTTCCACACAAATTGTTACCAAATAGTGTCAACATACTTCATCTTTTCATGTGTATTGTTTCACTTGTAGTCATCATAATAACATTCCTCATCCTTTTATTCTTTCATAGGTATTGTTTCCCTTGAAAATATTTTCTTCTAAGAAATAGATATACATGATATGTACAGGAACTATGTAAACATGATATATACAAGAGCTTTGAAGAATATTGTTACCTTGACTTAGAAGAATAAGTTTGTTTTATCCTGCTTGAATTTCTTTGAGGGTTCCCTTTCTTCGACAATTGTTGCTTCGTCTGTTTCCTTCCTTTTCTTTAACTCAAGACAATGGTTCCCGTAGTGACCATATTTTCGACAGTTGAAGCATTGTATCTTTGACGTATCCTTTTCTTGATTTGGTTTCTTCCTTGAGCCAAACTTCTTCTTATTCCTGAAATTCTTGAACTTTGTTGTGAAAGCTTTATCATCGTATTTCTTTTGGGATTTCTCTTTTGTGTTAATCCTCGATTCTTCTTGTGCACAACAAGTCCAAAGTTCTTCAAATGTGGGATACTCCCTTCTTCTGTTCATGCTTACGGAAAATGCATTCCATGTCTTGGGAAGATCATTGAGTACTATATTTACTAGTTCCTTCTCTGAAATGATTTCTTCAATAGCTTGTAGTTGATCTATTAACTGGGAGATTCTCACA
>JZKD02S2384805.1:0-17610 GCA_000966675.3 Picea glauca
AATGGAGGAACTTCTCATTGTTTAGTGTGACCCTGCATTATTTATGTACTTGGTTATTAAAACCCTGCATTCCAATGTATTTGGTTGTCTAAGAAATATTCTTCATACCTTTTCTTTTATTTGGCATCTGATTTACAGTTTCTAAAAGCACTGGTTCATTAAGCTATTCTGCTAAGTAATCTCTCCATTGTGCTATTTTAGTATCCCATTGATCCACCTACTGAAAAGTATTCAATTCTTAAGTTACCAGGCATACTTAGCTTACAACCCTAAGTAGTTTCCTGGAGTGATAACAGATTGAATCTTTGTTATAGTTAAAGAAGACCATGACATATTTCTAAGGAATGCCTCGGTAGAGGCCATATTTGTCTTTGTTGTAAATTCATTGGCCATCAAGTTTTGGGCTACCCTAGAAAGATTGCTAAAGTTGAAAAGATGAATTTGAGACAAGAAAACCATGAGGAAGGTCAAGTGCCTAAGAATATGCTAGAACACCAGAAAGAATCAGAAACTATATTATTGAAGATGAAAGAAACATTGAATGATCACAGAGACATTCATTCACCAGAGATCTTAAAATAGAAGGAGTGCATAGAAACAAGAATAGGAGACTTCTACATATACTATGTTCTAGATAAGGAAAAATAGGTGAATATCATGACAGAAAGTACTTGGGAAATTCTGGCAAAGCCTGATATGGTTCCTTCGTTGGGAGGAATAAGATTGTTTAAAGGAAATATGATAACCCTATGTGGAAGACTTACCCATGTACCTATGGTTTCTCATGGAGCATCGACTGAATAAGAATTTGAGGCCATTGAGTTTGTTGAGAATAGCACCCCCTTTGCACTTTTTCTAGGAAGGACCTGGATTGAGAAAGATCAGATATGGAGGAAAGAAGAAGAGGAAACTCTAGAACAGAAAAAGAAAGAATTAAGAGATTTCATGCCTAAGAGAATAGCGTTCTTACTATAAGAACAAGAGGACAAGTCGAAGCAACTAAGGACCAGAGACTTAGATGTCAAAGTTGAGAAAACGCAGGAAAGTTTTAAAAACCTGTCCATGCAGGAGAAACAAGCATCTACCCCTGAAGTAATAAGAGAAGAGGTATTCCACTCAAACCCCTTGAAATACCCTCAGTAGTGCGAAGTTACTATGCTAAGAGCAGATAAGAATAAAAATGGAAAGAGGAACCCAGTAACTCAGATCACAGGAAAGAAGGCCAGAAAGATCAGTAAGAAGAAAGCAAAGTTAGAAAAATTGTAGGAAGCTCCAGAGAAGACTTCGCAGAAAGAAGGCTTGCAGAACTTGAACCTCGCTGAAATAGCAGAATAGCGCAGACTGGCACTTCGCCACGGCAAAGCAATATGACCGTTGGAGGCGTCCTGACCATTAGAATGATGCTCTAGAATGGCTAGCACCGTAATTATTACCAGAAAGATCACCATTGGACCATTGGAACCGCGCCATAACGGATGGAATCATATTGATTGAGGCATTCCTATCCGTTGGAGGAGTCTGTTACGACATTGTCTATTTAACCCGTCGAATGTCTCACCGGGGACACTTTTGCAAATTGTGATTATCCGATCTCACAGAGAACTGATTGTTATCATGCAATGCTTACTGAGGCCTTACCACCCATTCTGCTACCTTGAGTGTTTGTCCGCCTACCCAAGATATCCGATCTCGAGTGTGTATGTCTAGCAAATGCAGTTCAATAGAGAAGTTTGTGGAAGAAATCCTAATAGACCTTATGGCTGAAAATTTCATGTCTGCAGGCACACAGTATTCGTCAACAAGAGCATTGCAAGCCTCCCCATTGACTGCATGTTGATCTAGGCCCTCTTGAACTGCGATAGAGAAATGGAGCAAGCATCGTGACGACTTGGTGAACGCGAATCTCATCCCATCGGTCCTACCCAACTATATCCCACCTCTGGCTGGTGCAGTTAGTCATGACAATGTCATGAGAGACTTCAACTATATATTGATCACTGCATACCTCTTGAAGGGGATACGTGCAGTTGGACCACAATTGGGACAGATTCTGATGCTCAAGATCAATGATTTCAACTTAGGAGACCGCAAGAATTATGGAATGCTCACTCCACAGAAGTACTTGACAAAGACAATAGGGAAGAAGCCAAAGACATTTCATCAGTCATGGACCATGGACATCGCGAGATCAACCATCCTTAATGTGATGAAGATACCACACTTCAACAGACATCAGGAGGTTAACGCGTGCGTTAAACTCCTCCTGTCGTGCTTCCATGGTAGGTACCTGTGGTTGGATAAGCGCATCACTGTCGATCTGGAATTGATCCACCAAATCACTGGATTGAGCATTCAAGGACCGAACCCTCAATATTTTTACCCAGGGAAGGTTGCATATCATGCCCTGGCATAGCGAATAAAGGACACCTATGGTGATGTAGAGAAGGGGAAACGGGGCTACCAGGTAGCCTCCATACAAAATGGCACAGTGCACCTAGATTGCCAGTTGATCGTTGGTAAGCACGTTAGGAAGAACAGACCAATGAAATTCATGGGGTTCGTCATCGACCTCATAGGAAAATGTGTTGAAGGGATGCAAATGAACTGGGTTAGATACCTCGTCAACCAGTTCGAGCAAGATTTTCACGAAGCACGGGATCAGCGCTAGGAGTTTCACTTCAGCTAGTTGCTGATTCTTGTTGCCTTCATCCCTTGGGAGATGCCGGAATGAGCGACCTTCCCTGAAATCGATCCGTCTGAACCACTGGTCACGAATTTCACTACCCTCTGGTATTCGAGCGACATAGAAAAACAATGGCAGTCGAATGTGGTGTTCCACACATATTATTTATAGCTAAAGAGGGCCATTGAATCCTTCCCTCACATGACACTAAATACACTTCATAGGTTCAGGCCACTTGCAAAGTTCTACGTAGACAGGCACTTCATTTACATCACTACGCATGCGGACAAACACAAGGAAGAGATCCATTCCTATTACAAGATCATTGAGGAAGATATGGAGGAAATAACCAAGGAATGGCCTGTAGAATTCCTTGTACCAATCGAACAGACCAAACTCTCTGAACCCAACCTCATTGGAAGTCTTGTAGTCACTCGAGAAGAGTATGATGGACCCAACAGTAGTTGGAAGAAAAAGAAGGAAGAAGTGCAGGAAATGAACAACACATCAAAGGAAACTACACCAGGTTCACCTGGAGGAGGAGGAGATGAAAAAGTAGACCAAGAAGGGGATGAAGGGGAAGAAGACAAGTAGGAATAGGGTGAAGTGACACCGCCTAAAGATCCCCTTACAAAGGCTGAGACGTCGAAGAAACGAAAGGTTTCCCCAAATAAACCTTCAGTGCAGAAGAAGTCACGACCTAGTAAGCCCCAACTACAGACTGTGATTACAGTGGATGGCATTGATCTCAGCATCACCGTTGTAGCAGACACTTCGGAAGATATTCTATGGTGCAACAAAGAAAATAAAGAGATAATGTATGACAGGATTGAGGTAGAGCTGAAAGGGGTACAACAAGCCCTCTACTCAAGCCGCGTAGTATCTACTGCGCCATCATCATCAGAAGGTATAGAAGTGGGAGATGAGCCTGCCCAACTATGAATATTAGAAGATGGGACAGAGGCTTGCCTTCGTCGTGTCCAGGAAGAAAAAGAAAAGGCCACAGAGGCCTTGAAACAAGACAAGGAGGAATCCCTAGAGAAACGATGGATTGCGCAGCAAGAGAAAAATGACCTTCAAGCGAAGTTTGCAGAGGATAGAGCGCAGATCTAGAAGGAAAAAGAGCAGCTGCTCGTGGAGTAAATGGGAGTTAAGGAGGTAGTCACTAGATCACTTCCCTCTGTATCGGGCCTGGCACAGATGGAAGAAGAAACAACTGAGAGCCAGGTGGGGAAGCTCGTTGAAGCCATCTAGTAGCTCCAAGAAAGATTCGCAGAACTAGAACTACAAGTAGTACCGAGCACTCCGCAGGAAGTGCAATACCAAAGGGAAGAAACTTCCAGGAGTGCAGTCGAAAGAATCAAGGTATTGGCATTAGAATGCAAGAAACTCCGTAATCAAAGTGCACAAACCTACGAGTGCCTTACAGAATACCCATAAGTAAGAACATTAGAAGCCCAGCTCCAGGAGGCGAAGCAACAAGCATTGACAATGAAAGCATAGCTAAAACTACTATCAGCAGTCGAGAAGATGAAAAGGTCATAGGAGGTGTGCATAGTTCAGTAACAGGTCAATGCCATCCAGAGTAGAGTCATGGAAGTGACCCAACTCCAGTCGGTGTCGGACAAAGCCTGCACACTTTTTGAAGAGATCGAAGGACGAGGTACACAACTAGAAAAATTGGCCACCACAGTGGAACAATGCTTAGAAGGAATGATCACCTAGAAGGTCATTCAAGAGTTCATCGAAAGAGAGGCTCTAGCAAAGCAACAAGTTGAGGCAGCTCGAGCCAAGCTCAAGGCATTCAAAGTAGAATTTCCCAGATCAGAGTGACTCAGGATGAGTCACAGGCGAGTGTTGGGGGCCTGTTGTCCCTTGACCAAGTTTGGAGAACCTTGGTCATGTTTGACCAATTTTGAGACTTTGACAGGCTAGTCGAAGAAGGAGAGCCCAAGCGAAGCGGAGATCGCAGGATCTCACCCCCTTTTGTGGGATTTTCAGGTGTTAGGGTTTATGTAACAGGTATGGGATGTTAGCCCATGGGTTTACCCATTTTTAGGCCCCATTTGTAATGTATAAATAGAAATCTAGGCAATGTAAGAAGTAGTTAGTTAATGATCGGCTTAGTGCATGACTAGTTGGCTTTGTGCAAGATTGTGTTGAGACTTGCAGAGCTATGTGCAAGTAATTGTAAGAAGGCTCTGTGATTATTAGGAATTGACTCTATGCCTTGACCTAACTCGGCAAAGGAGGATCTAGCGAGGTGCACACAGTTCTCCTATGTGGACTTGGCTTTATGGCTCTGTGCATGTAAGAAGACCAGAAGAAGATAATAAAGAAGAAGAAGAGTTGGTGGACATAGCCCCACATTGGGGGTGAACCACATATATCATGTGTTATGTTCTTTGTAATGTATTATTCTTATATTTTCTTAGTGTTGTAACCTTTATGTATGTTAGATTCATCTGATGTAGTAGATTAGTGCTTAATAATGTGAATGAATGCTAGATTTGCTTGATGTTGTGTGTTGAATGATTGGATGTGATTAGATCTTGATGAATACTACGATGTTATGTAATTAGGGTTTTAACCTACGATGTGAATAAGAGTACAGACTAATGAATGTTAATTGCTAAGGGGTCTGTTAAAAATTGTGATGACAGATCTGTGTCCCAGCCAGGTTGTAGACACTTGAGTCCTACAACCACTCCTGCCTCTACCTCGGGTGAGAATTCATCTGCTTCGTAGGTGTTTCTGAAAGGGCTGGTAGTTAGGGTTTTGTTGGTGCGTTGTTGAAGCTTTGAACCCTGGGTCTTCCCCTGTGTGCCAACCCTAAGCAGGCATTATTATATTTGACACGAGCTCAGATCAGTATGGGCTCGTAGGAAAATCCATCCACGGGGGAATTTTGGGCTGACAGTCTGCCTCCACAGCCAGTCCTTTCATGATTTCTATTTATTGGGTGAGACAAGGTTTCAACCACCATCCCCAATTCCATTAATTGCTTTCATTGGGAAGGAGACGATGCTTAACACACTACAGACCGTCATGCACTGCCAATGGCCCTTTAAGTTCACCTGACAATCTTGAAACCGTGATGGTTTCACTCTGTAACGAACGTGGGGGTATTTTGTCCTTTGGCACAGACATTGTGAATTTTTCACCCTTTCCTACATGTGACCTTGGGCCGTGACCTAGTGCCTATCTCTAAAGGGCTCTTTGGAATTTCTCCTTTCGGGGATTTTCATGCTACTTAACAACATATTCCCCGATGCTCGACCGACTAAATCGCTCATCTCATATCGAAGGTCATATCTTTTATGCATCCGACGGATGCGATTTATTTCTTGGAACCCCAAACCACCAGATCCATGCGATGGGCACCTTCCTTTCTTCCTAGACCCGCTTTCCACAAGACCACAGGTTGTGACCCTGGGCTCGATTCCTGGGCGCTTCGTGAGTTCACGCTGCACGAAACTTATGAATTACCCCCAACAAGACCTTTGATTCACGAGACTGTGAATCCACTGATCTACTGCCACATACCCCTCTGGATCGAATGGTTCAAATCAACTTTGCATTTCAGGACTCGGAGATATTTCACATTCCTTACTTTGAATTTCTCGAAGTGAATTTCTCTGTGCTTCAGATCTGGCGCCACGCATCCCACTGATCGAACGGCTCATGCTCATTTCTGGCTTCGGGTATTTGGACCTTAGAGGAACAACTTTAACAATATTTCGAACTCCCAATTCCCGTGATAAATTTCCACCATTGATCTCTCCCAATGAGATCTACGGGCTAGATTTAATGTTTTCTTGACTTTGATCTCGAGCCTTTTCTCCTGCAGTAATATTCTATCAAATTTTAGATTCTGAACACCCGTGAACCGCCAATCTAAACTCCACATGGAATCCCAGCCGTTGGAAGTTGAACTTGCCTGTTTGCTTGATTTGAGTCTGGAATGGGTCGCTTTGAGTGTTGCACCTTGAGGCCACGACTACGGCCTGTATAAACAAATAATTAGATGACTGGTCGGGGGCTCGAGAAGACAAAGGATGAGTAGTTGAAACAATAGAGGAAAGTAATCAACCTTAGAGAAAATAGTAAATTTTATTGCCGAGACTTTTTCAGGTAGTCATTATGCGAAAACAAGTCGCCCAAACAAAAGGGGAAAACAAATGACTTTGCCAGCAGAAGAGAAAACTTAAAGACATGACCTTTGAAAGAGAGAGAGAAAGAAAGAGCAAGGGGATAGACTCTGGTATTATCAAGACACACCTACGGCCCTTGACAACCTTATGTGATAACATTTGGCTCCACAGGGGATGACATGTTCCCTGCAAGCTGCCAAGAACGTGTAGCTTCAGTGCCTTAGCTTTGGGTTATGGAAAAAATGAAAATAAAACAGGAACGATATTTACAATGGTGGAACGTCGGTTGTGGCTCAAACAAAAAACTTCTTCAGAAAGTGACCATTGACAAGGTCGCCCAAAATTCCAGAATCCTCCAAGTTTTGCAATTTATAGGTGTTGTTCGGAGATACCTCAGAAATATTGAAGGGACCAATCCACAAGGCTTCAAATTTTCCATGTTTGCCTTTGTCTTGTTTGGGGGCATCCCACTTAAGCACCAAATCCCACAGCTGAAAATATTTCTTGCTTGTGCTCTTGTCGAAGGCTTGCTTTATTTTTTGTTGATGATATTGTGCCTTATCAAGCAGTTTCTCCCTGGTCTGTTACACTTCTTCTAGCTACAGTATTCTCCTGACCATATCGTCAGGTTCTCCTTGGAAGTCCTGGAAGAATTTTTCCATAGGAAAAGCAAGTTGAGCAGGAAAAAAAACTTCGGCCCCATAAACCAGCTGAAAAGGAGACATGCCTAGTGACCTTTTTTTTGTGATCTAGTCATCCCATAAGGCAAATTTCAGCTTTGAATCCTAGGCCTTTTTGTTTTCTTCTAATAGTCTTTTTATGATCCTTATGAGGCTCTTGTGAGAAGACTCTGCCAAACCATTTCCTTGAGGGTAGTAGGGTGTAGAATGGATCAATGTAATCCCATATTGCTCACAGAAACTGATTAATGGTTCGGCCCTAAATGAGGCCGCATTGTCTGTAACAATCCTGCTTGGACAGTCGAATCTAAACATGATATCCTCAAGGAAGCTTATTATTACCTTGTGGGACACATTCCATGTAGGGACAACTTCTATCCCTTTGGTAAAATAGTCGGTGGAAGTTAAAATCCACCTGTGTTGACCACTTGAGGTTGGGTGGATCTCTCCAATGAATTTCATACCCCACTACTAAAAAGGTCTACAAACTGCTACAGGTTGCAGAGGCAGTGACTTGAGCTGCTACTTTCCAGCAAAATTTTGACACTTGACATATGATCTTACCTTTCCACAAACATCAGAAAAAGGGTTGGGCCAGAAATACCCAGCTTGGAGGATTTTCTAAGCTGTGGTCCTTCAGAAATAATGCCCACCACATGAGATGTCATGAAAATATGTTATAGATTTTTGAGCTTCTTATGGGTCTAGACACCTCAACAGGACTCCCATAGGATCCTTCCAGTACAAAACCTATTCGATGATGAAAAAATTGATTGCTTTGAGTTTCAAAGCTCTCACCTTGTTTTTATCCAGACCGTCAGGAGGCTTCAACTTCTGTAAGAAGTATATGATGTCTTTGTACCATGTACATTCTTCCAAGTTGAGGATTACATGACAATGGTCATCAACAATCTCAGTCAGCTGATTTTATGAGGGTGTGTTCATGAAATTAACCCCCAATGCCCTACAATTTGATTAGGCCAACAGCCTGGATAAACCTTAGCCTTTTATCAATTTAGTGGGCTTTATCTCAAGGTTGAACTCCAGGATTTTGGCCACCCACTTACTTCTTTTCACGTCTATATCAGGTTGAATCAACATCTCCTTTACTGAGGCCTAGGGGACATATGCAATGATCTTTGAATGTGGGACATAGATCCTGAAAGCCTTGAGGGATTTCACCAAAGCATATGCATGCTTCTCCATTATATCATATCTCACCTTTGCATCCCTTAATGCTCTACTGAAAAAGGAAATAGGTTGTTCTAACCCATATGAATTTCTTTGTAGCAAAACAAAAGACAATGTATCAGATGAAGCAAAATAAAAAATCAGAAATTCCTTAGAATAATCAGGACTGACGAGCACATGTGCTTCATTCAGGGCCTTCTCAATTTGGTTGAAACATTTTCTGGATTCAGTAGTCCACTTTACTTCGTTCCCCTTTTTAAGCATGTCTATAATGTTATTAACCAACTCAACAAAATTGGAAATGAACCTCCTCAGAAAGTTGATTTTACCCAAGAAAGACTAAACCTCTTTCTTAGATCTAGGAAAAGGTAAGGCCTGGATGGCCTCCACTCTACTTGGGACGATTTTTACTCTATATTCCGACACAATATGCCCCAATAATTTACCCTCTTCCATAGAAAATAAGGATTTCTTGGGATTGAGGGAGAGACCGAACCTTCTGCACTTCAAGAAGACTTTTCCAAGATGGTGGCAATGCTCTTCATCAAACTTTGAGAAAATTGTAATGTCATCCAGATAGATGACTACAAATTTGTCCCTTTCTCCAATGAAGGAGATTTCCGTAGCTCGTTGGAAGGTTTCTCCTGTGTTCATCAATCCAAAGGGCATTTTGGCATACATGAATGTGCCCCAAGGAGTAGTGAAGGTTGTTTTTTCTCTATCTTCAGGTAAGACAGAGATCTAATTGTAGCCAGAGAATCCATCAATCATAGACATCCTAGATGAACCAGTCACTCTTTGTAGAATGTGCTCCATCTTCAGCAAGGGGTAGTTGTCCTTTTTGGAGCTCCTGTTTAAATTTCTGAAGTCAACACACAACCTGATTTCTCCATTATTATTTCGCACAGGCACCAAATTAGCCACCCATTCTGAATATCTCAAGTGCATAATGATATGGGCATCCAACAACTTCTTTACTTACCTTTCCATAATAGGAAACAACATGGGGCTTATCTATCTGAGTTTCTGACGGAAAGATTTGGCCTCTTATTTCAGGGGAATTTTGTGTTCCATGATGTCTATGTCATATGTTCTTAAGTCTTGATATTTCCATGCAAAAACATCAGCAAACTCCCTCAAAAGTTTGATATATTCATCTCTTTTCTCCTTAGACAACCTGGTAGATAGCTTGACATACTTAGGATACTCCTTTGTTCCTAAATTGCACTCAGCCACATCAGCCTCTTCAGTTGGACCTTTCACTTTTACAGCAACATCATTTCTGTCAAACAACCTCTCCAAAGGGACAATCCCCTTTGGAATATGGTTTCCAGGCAACTGAACAATATGATGGTTAGCAATATTATTGACAAAAACATCAACATGAGGGTTGTCTTTAGAATTCTAATCCTGATCAATATGCATATCCGAAAATTCACCCATAGCCTCAAGGAACCTTTTTATATCAATATCATCCTCAAATACCTTCCAATGTTTGACATTATCAGGAATAGAGGGTCTGTATTTTATTTCCACCTCATACTTGAGTTTCAGGGAAAAGGGGACCTTGAATTCACTCGCTAATACCTCCAAGGAATCTGCCACAGGGTTCTCTTCCCTTGGAATAAAAGAGATATTAAAATCCAGGAAGAAACTGTCAATCATATCCCATACTTCATTCCTATAGGCCCTTAACTTGGGATGCTTAGCTTGATACAAATTTATGACTTATTGCACAATTAACTCGGCATCTCCAAATATTTTCAGCTCCTCGATCTTCATGTCTTTGGATCAGAGCCTCATATTCTGCCACATTGCTTGTTGTTTCAAATTCGAGCTTATAAGACAGTGATATGGTCTATTGGGTCGGTGAAATGAAAACTAACCCAACTCCAGCACTCTCCCTGGAAGAGGCTCCATCAAAAAACATTTTCCAAACAGATATATTGGAAAGAGGGTATTCACAAGAGGTGGTTTCCTTTTGATTTCCATAATTGCTTGGGGACCATCAGTAAGTTGTAACATATTGGTCCCTAGATTAGTATCTACTGTGAAAATGGGGTGATTAGATGGATTTTCTTCATCACCGATGATGTACGTGAGTTGCGCTTCCCTATAAATCCTTATTTGTTCACCTCCAAACACCAGAATAGTGGCATATAAGAGATCCATTTGTAAGGTTCCCCCCAGTCTCTTTATCCAAGATCTGGATAGGAGCATCCCAAACTTAGGGGGAACATCAGCCACTACAATATCCATGACCACGCTCTTCATTGGTAGCTATAACAGAGATACGGCCAAGTCTATGATAACCCAAAGGCACTTCACCTTCCTGGAATCGAAAGAATACAAGTCGTGCTAAGCCTTTGTGACCTCCAATCTGAGCTCCTCCGTGACAATCTTAGGCATAAGATTGTGATATGCCCCTGAATCCATTAAGCAGTTGTGTTGCACCTTATTATGGATGTTCAATGATGTATAGAAGGGAGGTGAGGAAACATATATATCCTCTACCAAAGGCCCTAGTATGACAACTGGCTTTTCATCTTGAATGTTGATTGAGTCTGTGGAATGAGACGAAGGTTCAGGCTGCAACATTTTTGAAAGGAATTTTTTGAAACCCTCATGCTTGAATAACTCTGAAAGAGGAACAAGGATTCTAATCTTTTGGATCTCATGCTCAAAGATAAAAGAGGAAAGAGGCTTTATAATTTCCTTCACTTATGGGATGAGCCTTTTGATCACTGGTGAGGGGGTTTGTTCCTTCTTTCCTTTGATGTTGTCTGCTACATCTTTAGTCAGATTCTCAGCTCTAATGGGATGATCAGGAATGTCACACTTTCCTTCTTTCTTCTTGGACCTAAGGTTATATCTATTTGGATTTTTTTTGGTCTTTTCCCCTTTACTCAGCTCATTTAGTTGACTATCCATGAGAGACTCCTCATATGCAGATTGGGTTAAATGAGGAAATGAGGAGGTGTCTCCAAGATAATGGATTTCAGGATCAAGCTCTTCTTCCTCTTCTTCATCGGTAACTAGGTTATTTTGGAGAGGGGTTTTGACTTTCTTATCATCCCTATCCCTGTTTCTTTGATCTCTTTGGATGATCTGAAGGGAATTGTTGGGTATTTTGAAGTTACCCCTATTATCATCATTTTGGGGGGTTCGCTAGCTCTGATTTTCCTCCAATTTAAATCTCTCCACCTCAGCAGAAAGCGATTTTACCATCTTGGTCAACTCTTCTACTTGAGTGGGGGTGGTAGAGGAACCAAAGGTTGAAGCTTCAAATCTCCCTTTTCTTCTATCTCTGACGGCCTTGCTTCTGATTTTGTCAATTGCCAATATATTGGACTCTACTTCCAGGGCCACATCTTTCATATGAGCCAAGGAGGTAGATCTTATTTATCTTAACAGGAGGCAGAAATCAGGGTGGAAAGCACTAGCATAAGTGATTTTGGCATAGGTTTTTGTAGGCTTAATCTCGGTGGGAATTTTAATATACATTTTATTAAACCTCTTTGAAAAGTCAGAAAAAGATTCCCCTTCTTCTGTTTTAAGTGATCCAAACTCTATAATATAGTAAAGGAAATATTTCTTATCCCCCCAATGTCTTAAGAATGCATCATGTAGGGCTTCAATCCCATCAATAGATCCAGGAGCCAAGGCCCTAAACAATTTCCTAGCCTCTCCATCAAGGATATGAAAAAAAATTCCCATCCATACATCTTCATTCACAATGACATAATTATCTGCATAACTATAAAAGGCTGCAAGGTGTTCTTCTATAGTTATGTCTCCCTCGCACATGAACTTGGGAAACTTCTTAAGGTCGCCACCAGCTGGAAGAGCATTAAGAGGCTAAGGAAAAACAAGAGGGGTGTATCCAGCAGCCATTATGGAATCCATTCTGTTTCTAAGGGGATTTTCACCTGCCATCGAGATGTGAACTGGAGGAGAACCAGGAGGAGAGGGAGTTTGGACAGGTGAGACTGGAACTCTGCCTTTGGGAGAAAAGGGAAACGACTGATTTTTGGGGAAAAAGGTCATAAGGCTCGAGGGAACAGAGGTTTCTCTTTCTGTAAATGCAGTAACTCTAATAGGGCGAGGAGTCGTAAAACTCAGAGTAGGGAAATATTCTAAGGTCCTGGATCTAAATCAATGTACAGCTTCAGGGGAAACATGGGTTTCAAATATTTTTGCTTCCAAATCGAGGCTAGGAGGGGAGAAATTAACAAGAAAGCTCCCGAAAATTAAACTTTTGGGAACTCTAGCAGGTGATAGAATAGGAGAATGAAAAACAACTACTGAATATTTTAAAGAAGAACTAAGAAAATTACCATAATCACCAGGTACAACAGTCGAAATATTTCCTTGAGGGGTCTTTCCCTTTCTAATAAATTTATCTGGGTTGGATTCATGTGTTGCCAAAGGTATTTGTTGAGTGGACCTCGTGTGTCTGCCTTTCGGAGCCACAACTGAAACAATGGAGTCAAAATAGTGGAGTCACTAGGTGCAAGTTGCAATCTTCAATGGTACTGATATCTGATGCACCTTTAGAATCATAATTTCTTGTCGTTCCTACCCAAGGAAATGTCTTCAATTCGTTCCCCAGTAACGGCGCCAAGAATGTTAGCACTGAGAGTCACCCTCAGATTGCGGGAGGATAAGCCCAGTACCCATCAGAGTTTTCGTGGATGTTGGTTTTATATGAGTGGAGGTCAATGGACAAAACTCAAAATATGAATGATGTTCAACACAGAATTGGACAAGAAATGCACAGGGAAGTGAGGGCCACATTAACTTTAGTCAGTGAATTGAGTTTAAGTGTGAGCAAAGGGAAGACTTAGTGAGAAAGCTGAACAATACTTCTATGGGCATCGGGCTTTCAAGCAGCTTGGAGAGGAAAAACGCAAACTCAAGATCACTCTTAAGCCTAGGTTTTAGGCACTGAAATATGTCCAAACAACACAGTCACAACAACACAATGATAAAACCTACATCATAATGCAGCTACAACAACTTGACTGGATCCTACATGCCCGAGCCATTCAGTGTAAGAGGGAAAAGGATAACAGGGAAGTTGACTAAAACTGGTCACGCTACCACTATAATCAAACCTACATTACAACAACATAATAACCCTCGACTGGATCCTCCATGCCCGAGTGTTTTAGCATAGTTTTTACAGAGATATGAAAAGAGGTTAACTTCTATTAATATGAAATATCAAATTTGATACATCACCAGAGAACAGTTCCGGTATCAAAAAATTACAAAATAGGGAGCTCTGCTCAACCAGTTGACCCCCTTAACAAAATATCAAAACTACCTACTTTTACTCAGAACTATCTACAACCACTAGGGGCATGATCGGGCCACTGCATTAAAGGCTTTATGTCTTCATCTTCTCTATCAGATTGTACAGGAATTCTTCTGTCAGACGCAAGCTCATATCAGTATGTGTTCGCAGGAAAATCCATCCACAGGGGAACTATGGGTTGGCAGTCTCCCTCCATGGCCAGTCCTTTCATGCTTTCTATTTATGGGGTGATACGAGTTTTCAACCACCATCTCCAATTCCATTAATTTCTTTCATTGGGAAGGGGATGAGGCTTAACGCCCTATGGACCATCATGCACTGTTAGCGTCCCTTTAAGTTCACCCGACAATCTTGAAACCGTGATGGTTTCACTTTGTAACGAACGTGGGCGTTTCTTGGCCTTTGGTGCAGACCTTGTGAATTTTTCACCCTTTCCTGCATGTGACCTCGAGCCATGACATGGCACCTATCTCTAAAGGGCGCTTTGGGATTTCTCCTTTCGGGGATTTTCATGCTACTTGACAACAGATTCCTCGATGCCTAATTGACTAAATCGCTCATCTCAGATCAACGATCAGATCTATTATGCATCTGATGGCTATGATTTCTTCCTTGGAACCCCGATCACCAGCTCCACACGATAGGTGCCTTCCTTTCTTTCTAGACCCGCTTTGACCACGGGTTGTGACCCTAGGCCTGATTCATGGGCTCTTCGCGAGTTCGCATTGCGCGAAACTTGTGCATTACCCCGAGCAAGACCTTCGATTCATGAGACCATGAACCTGCCCACTGATCTACTACCACATACCCCTCTGGATCAAACAGTTCAAATCGACTTCTCATTTCAGGACTCGGAGATATTTCACATTCCTGACTTAAAATTTTTTGAAGTGAATTTCTCAATGCTTCTGATCTGGCGTCACGCGTCCCTCTGATCGGATATCTCATGTTCATTTCTGGCTTCGGGGCTTCAGACCTTAGACGAACAACTTTAACAATATTTTGAACTCCCGATTCCCGCGATAAATTTCCACCGTTGATCTCTCCCAATGAGATCTATGGCCCAGATTTAATATTTTCTTGACTTTGACCTCGAGCCTTTTCACCCGTGCTAATATTTGAGAAAATTTCATATTTCGAACACCCGTGAACCACCGATATAAACTCCACATGGAATCCCAGCCGTTGGAAGATGAACTTGTGTGTTTGCTTGATTCAAGTCTGGAACGGGTCGCTCTGAGTGTTGCACCTTGAGACCGCAGTTGCGGCCTATATAAACAAAGACTTGGACGACTGGTTGGGGGCTCGGGAAGACAAAGGACAAGTATCTGAGACAAAATAGGAAAGAGATCAACCTTAGAGAAAATAGGAAAGCTTAGGGCCAATACTTTTTCAGGTAGTCATTATGTGAAACTGGGTCGCCCAAACAAAAGGGGCAAACAAATGACTTTTCCAGCAGAAGAGAAAACTTAAAGACATGGCCTAGTAGAGAGAGAGAGAGAGAGATAGAGAGGGGATAGACTCGGGTATTATTGACACACACCTAAGGCCCTTGACAACCTTATGTGATAACACCTTCTATAGGTGCATCTTCTCACCTTCTTGTCATCCAATTCCGTATTATTTTGACATGCCTTCCGCAGATCTTACATTCTTTTCCAAATTTTTCAACAGATCTCATCCACTCAATCCTATGTTGTTCCAACCGGCAACGAAACCATTTGTTGGTTTGCTTATCTAAGATATACCTTTAACATGATTGACCCAAGTTCAGGTCTACTAGGGATCCAACAAAGCCTCTAAAACTATCGGCCCTCCTGGTAAACCAGAAGGTGTCGCATCGCACAGAGTGCACTACGCAGTCTCACCCGAGATAGTCTTAATGGGTGACTGCAATACTCAAGTGTTTGCAGTCCAAGGTTGAATGGGGATCTGTGAAGTGTGTGTTGTGACTTCTATATATTTATTAAAGCAATATACTGGCATTCTCATTGGATTCATTAATTCATTCATACAACATTCTAACATCTACTCATGGACAGTAAAAGGAACACAAGCATTCAATCACATAACACAGGTTTTACCGCGGTTCACCCCTTCCTGGGCTACGTCCACAAAGATGTGTCTCTCAATCTCTTCTATTATGTCAATTCCAAAACTACAGCACCGCGTGCTTTACAACTTGTTCTCAGTCGGGTCAAGATCTATTATGAGGCAGACTAGATCACATCAGGCTCCTCAACCTGTGATCTAACCCTCAATATCTACCCTATTGACCCCCTACAACTCAAAAACTTACAAAAATGTATCATATTACAATCATGGTACCAACCTGTTACTCTATCTCATGCAAGTAACACATAAAAAACATCCCCCCCTCACCTAGACCTCCTAGGTATCTATTTATATCCGTTCTTGGCTCATCAACCATTACAATGTATTACAAAAACCCTAACCCTAGCGTCGTTAGGTCTTCCATGCATGCGTGCGTCCTGCTTTTCCTTCCAGTTGTCACTTTCCTCTTGCATGCCTTTCTTCCCAAAATAGCCTTTCTTTTGGATTCATCTTGCCTCCAATAGTATGGCTCACCTATGGGTGCCTCTGAAGAGCGTGAGTTGCACCTTGTCATGGATGAAAATGTTTCCAAGCCCATTCAATGCCTTTTATCTTTTTATCTTATTGTTTTTTCTTTCAAGAGACTAGTTAGGGGACATGGCCCTGGCATGGTGACCAGTGGTGACAATGTTACCCACAATCATTTCATGGAGATGAGAAGGTTGGCTCATGATGAGACCCCCTTTCTCTTGGTTATGCCACCAAGAGCCACTACCCTGGCGTGGTGACCAGCTAAATGGTAGTTTCAGACTGTTACATGCCCATGGGTTGGCTCGTGATGATACTGCCTATCCTCCAACTAGGTCTTGATTTTATTATTTTATGGGTCCCTCTGTTTCTTGCTAAGAATCCTTTTATTGCTTTCTCGGGGATCCCTGGGTGAAGCATCTGAAGGTTTTGTTCTTTGGCTTTTATCTTTTGCCAGCTACTTTTACCCTATGGGCCTTTAGCCCCTTCTTCCCACAAGGTAAGGTACAACCCTTTGCTAGCTTGGCAAACCCAATGCCTGAACCATTGCAGGGGATGGATGAGAGGAAAAGCATGAAAAGTGATAAGTATGGTGGGAATGGATGATGACCTTTCATGAACCCACCCAGTGGCAACTCAAACCCTATGGGAACCAACTTGCTAGGGCATCCTGTCATTCCCCCCAGGTGTGGACAAGTGGAAAGGCATAAGATCCAAACACACGTCAGAAGTAAAAAGAATTAAATGCACATATTCAAATGTTTTGAGAATCAAAGTGACACATACCATGATACCTGGACTCATTACCTCATGGAGAAAGACCCACTGTTGTTGAAGGACCAGGACGATGGGATGGATGTTGTTGCTGCTGACAAGCTGGAAGCATTGAAGATGAAATATGGGTCTTATAGGGCCAGTCTCAAGTCAATATGGCTCTCGGTACTCCATGTCTAGGACCTGTGGGCCTCGAGACATAATCTCCTTAGTTATCCCTAGGCT
>JZKD02S2384805.1:21281-43892 GCA_000966675.3 Picea glauca
CATTAATTTAATTTTTTTTAATATCACAAAATTTGAAAAATAACACTTCTACTTTTTACATAACCTACCTCATAATTTTACCTAATTTAATAACTTAATTCCTCAATAACCTCGTAACTTTGCTTGAAAGTCAGGCCTGGGACATTCAATTTCAGTTGGGAGAGACATTATTCTAGGAATGGGTCAAGATTCTTTTTTATCGCGGGATTTGATAAATTGTCTTAACCGAAAGAACATCCACCACTTATATTAGGCAACTTGAATCTCGATGCAAGGTTTGTTGGGTCAAAGTTGGTATAGTAGCTCTGAGTTGGGCCTGGAGGAGTATCAAGCAGTGGAATGGGATATTTTCAGAAGGAATTTGATAGATTTTGGTATTTTATTAGTGGACAGGCCGGATGAACTAATTTGGATAGGTGGCGATAAGTCAGGACAAATTTCAGTTAAGAATGTCTATGAAGCCCTTTCAAACAAATTATGGAGATATAAGATAGGGGGATGGAGGAGGAAATTATGGACATGGGACTGCCATATGAAGCTAAAGTTTTTTGTTTGGCTTTTAGTTGAAAACAAAATCTTAACCTGGAAAAATTTGCAGAAAAGAGGTTGGAAGGGGCCAAGTTTGTGTTATTTGTGCAGAGTCAAGGGAGAATCAAGCAAACACATTTTTGTTAGTTGTCTATTCACTATTTTAGTTTGGGAGGAAGTGAAAAAAGTGCTAAATCTCAATCATGGGTGGAATGGAAATTCGGTGAATGATTGCTTCCAAAATTGGGCTTCTCTAAATTTTAATCTACAAGCTCTTCCTCCTTTTATTTACTGGAACATATGGTTGGACATAAATAATTCAATATTTGAGGATAGAACCCCATCTTTGCAAAGAATTGTATATCTTGTTTTAGGAGTTGTGGGTATGATGGGGAAAAATAAAAAAGTTTATAATCCTAGGATTACATCTACAATCCTTCTTGTAGATAAAGCTCTTGCATGGTTTGACGGGGTTGCTCAAATGAATGGTACTCTTTGTGGTGTTGGAGGAGTCTTAAAGGTTGATGATCACACATAATTTAGATCGACTTTAAACTGTGGAAGGGGAACAAATTCTAGGGCAGAGCTCATGGGAGTGTGGACAACTTTAACTCTTGCCACAAGACTTTTTGTTTATGACTTATATGTTTTGGGGGATTCCAAGATCGTCATCGATTGGCTTAATAGAAAATGATCAATCTTGATGGAAAATTTAGATGGCTGGAAGGATAGAATCTCCGATCTCATTCCTCTCTTCAGATCAATATCTTTTGCACACATTTATAGAGAAGAAAACAAGGTGTCTTTCAAAAAAGGCTCTTTACTTACGTCAAGGGAAAATCGCATACAGTCAATGGGTGGATGGCCATGAAGGCCCAACTCTCTTTTTAAATATGTATTGAATTTTTTTGAGTCTTCCTTAATGCTAGTACTTTTTGGTACACTGATGGTTGTTCTCCGCTTTGCTAGAGATCATTGGCAAAGTCTTTAGTATTTTGTGTAGTATGTGTCAAAAAAAACATTATAAACAGGTCTTTTATTATTGTATGGTTTATAAAAATGTTTTTTTTGAGTTTTAAGAAAAAAATATATATATTATATTAATTTAATTTTGTAAACAGATTATATTATTTTTAATATAATGTAGAATTTTCTTTTAAAAAAAAAAGATTGAGAAAAAATTAAGGAAACTTTAGGGTGGTTGCAACCATAATCTTTATTTGTACACTAATGAACGTCCGACTCTTATATATGAACTTCTTTATCAAGGCCAACGAGTGTGTAACTCTTATTCCTAAATTTGTGCATGTGGAGCTTTTGAGGAGACATGTGGTCAATTTGAGTGATTAATATATACCCAGCAACATTATACTTGGCTATGGAGTGTATATTGTAATTGGTTATGAATCTATTTTCTTTTACTTTGAATTTTGTAGAATTTTTTTTTTTTTTTTTTTTTAAATAAAAAATATTTTTTTATTTTATGAAATTTGAAATTTTTAATTTTCTTTTATTAGTTGAAAAGATTGATATGATTAATTTTTTTTTTTTTCCACTTTAATATTTCATCAATTTAATAATACTTCCTTTTTTAACTTTTTTCATTTAGTGTAATAATTCTTCTTTAATATTAATAAGCTAAGTATGTTTAAATGTTTGTAGTGACCTCTAAAAAAACCCTTGGTTTAGATTTATGGATCTTGATTTAGATTTATGTGATCCATGACAAGTGCCTTATAAGGATAGGTTCAACCTCTTTCCATTAGTAATCTCTTGGCTTGTAGTTTAGGTTTTTAATTTTTTTTTTTTTTGATTATAAAATTATAAAATTTCAGATTTTTTTAGATTGAAATTACATATTTAAGATTTTAGGGAGTGAAATTATATATTTAAGATATATTGAAGATTTTTATTTAAACAATATATTTAGATATTAAAATTACATATTCAAGATTTTAAAGATGGAAATTGCATATTCAATGTGTTTTGAGGTTTTTTATTTAAACAATGTAAAGTTGTGATTTTGTCAACAATTATATTGCAAGATGTTAATAATAATTCCAATAAATAAAAATAGTAGGCCTATCTCTCTTTTAAATCTATTGTAACTTTAGTGTTACCTATAATATGTAATTCATATCTTTTTGTTTAACAGACCATGTGTGTTGATATGCAAACTATATGAAGGTTTTTTTGTTGGAGATAATGCTTACAATTGTAGTAACTGTGAGTTTCTAGGTTAACTATCACTGTTGTAACTGTGAGTTTCAACTATGACTGTAACTGTGATTTTCAACTATGACTGTTGTAACTGTGAGTTTCTAAGTTTACTATTTTTAGCTAATCAGATCCACTTTCTTAGGATCTAGATCTCAGTGATCTGCATGCTATATATGTAACCTCCATTTGTCTATTAAGTAATACATTCTATTATTGTGTGTTAATCTTGTGCAATGGCTTCTCTCTATTTCTAACTTTTTTCAGAGGACATTTGCCCAAAATCCAGTCAGAAATTGTTAGATTCTTAAATTTGAGTGGGCTCCAGGGATTTTTAAGTATGCTGAATCCATTTCTGTATTCAGAAATGAACTTTGAACAATAAAAAATAGTGATTTCTGTAAATTTATATCACCTGATTCCAATAAAAAAAGACATTTCATAAAACAGCTAAAAAACATCTAGCTATTGTGAAAATTGAATTCGAAGTTATTTCAAATCCGATTATCTACTTCCGTCCCATCAAAGTCAGATGACAATATATACATTCAATGCTGTTGTTGGGATAGTTGAATTTGAAGTTATTTCAAATCCAATTATTTACTTCCGTTCAATCAAAATCAGATGACAATATATATTAGTTGCAATCGTGAAAGTTGAATTAGAAGTTATTTCAAATCCGATTATCTATTTCCGTCCAATCAAAGTCAGATGACAATATATACATTCAATTCTATTGTTGGGATAGTTGAATATGAAGTTATTTCAAATCCAATTATCTACTTCCATTCAATCAAAGTCTAATGAGAATAAATATATTCAATCAAAGTCTGCGGACAATATATATTGATACATCACAAGCAAGTCTCTCGTGTTTTCCAAATCGATATTTTTAACAAGGGCTTTTTAAGTAAGCAAGTGGAGTTGAACAAATAACTTTTTCACTTTGGTCAAGTACTTTTTAAGTGGCCATGGTTGGAGATGTGGCTTAGGCGAAAACCCCACTTTAATGGATGTTTACAAAATGCAAATACACGTTCATTTGTGGAGGATATACAAACTTGGAAGGGACGAACAAGGAAGAGTTAAAAGATGAGCCTTTTATCCTTTAATTTAGAGGGTCGTAAGGGTCCAACAAGCCATAGAATTCTATTAGGATTATGTTTCTAGAAACTGATGATGGAGGGCTCATTTGATTCAATGCTAGCGTGTATAGGCTATTTCAATGGTCATTTAACAATAATGTCGATGGGAAAGGTGTGCAAAGGAAGTAATTTCATAACTTTGAAACTTTTATTTAACTCAATAATTTTCCATGAAGTTTATAAAGGTTTTAATAAGTTTATAAAGGTTTTAATAGTAAGAATTTATAATAAATTTATCCTAAAGATTTATAAATTTTTTACTGATAGTTCATCAAATGATACAAGGATCAATCCATTGGACCTCAGGCATATTCCTCGTGAGCGGGAGAAATAACATGGTCGGGGATACCAAGGTATGGGCGAAGCCCTTAGAGCCCACGAGAACACCTAATGGAAAGAGGATTCATAATAAAGTGTGTTATTGTTAAAATAGAGATTAATTAAAATGTAATGTTTTTTTAGTTTAGGCGGTAGAAGCAGAATTAAATGTGGTAGTTGGCCAAGACGACGAACTGCAGAAAATATCCAGAAACTTCAAGAAACCGCTGGAAGCTCTCGAGGCTTCGAGATAAACTTGAAACATGTAATTTTTTTCTATAAATGCATATCAATCGAACCCATTCAACATCGTCTCAGTTTCAATTGAGTTGTGTATACATTTTCCCTTTTTTGTAATTTCTCTGTGTGTTATTAATTGTGTTATGTTCTTCCTGCTCTCTTCATGGTATCAGAGCAGTGTTGATACTAGGTTGTGCGCTGAGATAAGTCTTGTTCCTCCTGCTATCCCCTTTCCTGAAGATTGAATTGTGTTTTCCTGACGTGCTGCTTGTTGGAGGTGCTATCAAGTGGATTGTTGTCTGCTGCCAGGCTCGAATCGAATTGTTGTCCGTGCTGCCTGCTGGAGGTGCTGTCAAATTTGTTGTATGCTGCTAGATTCAGAGAAAAGCTCCTGATTGCAGAAGCAGTCTATTGCAGAAGTCGTATTAACTGGTGAAGGAGGCAACATTGGTGAAGAAGATTGTGTTGGGATGAGGAAGTCGCCACAAGGAGGGTGAGCTTTATTCTCAAATCAAAAAAATTTAATGAAGTTTTTTTGGGTTAACCATTTGATTCTGGAGTTCTGGGAGTCTCTTTAAAAAAAAAAATAAGAAGAAGAAGAAAATTTAAAATATAAGGAAGAGATATTTTCAGTGTTATTTTTGTGCTATTGTGTGAAGAAGGGATAATTTATGTGTGTGATATATTGTGTGAAGAAGGGATAATTTCTGTGTGGGAATATTTTTTCATTGATAAAATGGCCATTAACATGGGTATAATTCCAAAAATTAAGTTAAATGGGAAAAATTATAATGATTGGGTGCATAAAATAGAGCCATTTTTAACAATGAGGAAACAATATGATTTGGTTAGTGGGAAAGAGGCCCCTCCTACTGAACAAAGGCTCTTCAAAAATGGGATCAAAGAAATAAGGAAGCTGGTGTATATATTAAAATTTGTGTGTCTGATGAAGTATTTGCAGAAATTAAAAATTTAAGGGAAGGCGCTGAAATATGGAAGGTACTTAAGCAATTGTATCATAATACAAGTGAATCATGGATCTTAAATCTTACTAGTGATTTACATAATTTGAGGTTGTCTAATAATCAAGAAATTGCACCTCATCTAACCAAGTTGAAAKATATGYGTWATGAATTAGAAAGTCTTGGAAAAACATTGGAAGAAAAGGAGTTTGTCCATATCATCCTTAGGAGCCTTCCTAGTTCCTATCAGCCTTTCATTAGAGGGCTTGACACAACTGATAAAATTCCCACTATTTCTATAGCTAATCTTACTGCCAAGTTATTGCAGGAAGAGCAACGCCTAGCAAAGGAAAGGAAGTCATCTAATGATGAAAGTCATGCACTTGTCTTCAAGGAAAGGTCAAATCACTATACTAAGAAATTCAAAGATAAGACAGGTCAATTTTCAAAGCAACTTGAAGAAAAGAAGTATTCTTATAGATTTAATAATAATTGTCATTATTGTGGGAAGCCAGGGCATTATGAGAAGGATTGTCGCAAAAAACAATGGGACATGCAACAAAAGCAACTTAAATTTTCAAATCAGAAAAACTCTATAAGAGAAAAAGGTAATGCTCTATGTGTTGCACTTAATGCCAATGTTTCAAATAATGATGAATGGGTCATAGATTCAGGTGAAACTAGGCATATGTCCCATAATAAGGAGAAATTTGTTATTTTAGATAATGATTGCAATAAGGAGAAAAAATTTCTTGGAGATGATACAACACTAGACGTGACTGGAACTGGAAATGTTGCTATTGAAGATGGAGTATTCAATAATGTTATGTTGGTTCCCAATCTTAAGTCAAATTTACTCTATGTGATTCAAATTGCAAATCAAGGTCACAAAGTTAAGTTTTATAAGGACAAGTGTTTAATTAAAGATATTAATAGTAATTATAAAGTGGTTACTTCTGGATATGTAGAAAATGGACTTTATAGGTTTGGAACGTTTACCTAAAATGAGAAAGCTTTGGTTGAAGAAGTTGATAATGTGAGTAGGTTGTGGCATGAGAGGATGGGACATTTAAATTACAAAAGTCTAAGTTTGATGAAAAGGTTTGAAATGGTGTATGGACTACCTAAAATTTATGAAAGGCAAGGAGTTTGTGAAGGATGCATGTCTAGAAAGCAACATATGGAGAAATTCATAAAAGGAAAATCATGGAGAGCCAAGACTCCACTTCACTTGGTTCATAGTGACCTCATGGGGCCATTAGAACATCCTTCTATTTCAGGTTCCAGGTATGTTCTAACATTTATTGATGACTATAGCAGAAGGATTTGGGTTTATTTTCTAAAGAACAAAGATGAGGTATTTGGGAAGTTCAAGGAATTTACGGGTTTTGTAGAAAAACAAAGTGGAAAGCCTATTAAGATTTTAAGGACTGATAATGGAAAAGAATATGTAAACAAAGAGTTTGATCATTATTGTAAGTATAATGGAATTAAAAGAGAACATACAGTCCCTTATACACCTCAACAAAATGGGGTAGCTAAAAGGAAGAATAGGACTCTTATAGAGATGGCTAGGTGTATGCTACATGCTAGAAATATGGATCCAAAATTTTGGGTTGAAGCTATAAATACTGCAACTTATATTGTCAATAGAACACCTACAATTGTTGTCAAACATAAGACTCCTGAAGAAGCTTGGAGTAGAAGAAAACCAACTGTAAGTCATTTCAAGGTTTTTGGGTGTGATGCTTATGTTCATATTCTTGATGAAAAGAGAAAGAAACTTGATAGAAAAAGTCATAAATGTATTATGGTTGGTTACAGTGAAACATCTAAGGCCTATAGGTTGTATGATCCTGAAAAGAATGAAATACCCATTAGGAGAGATATAATATTTGATGAAAGATGCATACCATCTACCAAATCTTCTTCCCTTTCTCCTACTTCATCAATTCTTAGTGACCAAACTAGTGAAGAAAATCTTGATGAAATGACTAATGAAGAAAGTCCTAAATCATGTGAAGAAGAAATTGTTTCTACAAGTACACAAGACGATTCTTCCACAAAAACGAGAAGTCTTCAAGAGATTTATCAAGAAGGCCCAAGACAACATTATGCCAACTATGCTCTTATGACTAGAGTGATGCATGTTGATGATGCACAGGTCTTTGAAGAAGCTCAAGGAAAACCCGAATGGGATGTTACGATGAAAGATGATTTTGATTATTTAATGAAGAATCAAACTTGGGAGTTGACTCCTCTCCCAGAAGGTAAAAATCGCATTGGTTGTAAATGGATATATAGGACAAAGTTCACATCTGATGGAGCAATCGAGAAGCATAAGGCTAGATTGGTTGCAAAAGGATTTTTACAAAAAGAAGGTATTGACTATACTAAAACATTTGCTCCTGTTGCTAAAATGACTACAATTCGCATTGTAGTTTCTCTAGCTGCAGAATTTGGTTGGGAAATTCATCAAATGGATGTAAAAAGTGTTTTTCTGCATGGTGATTTACTTGAAGAAATTTATATGAAACAACCACCAGGTTTTATAAAGGTTGATCAAGAACATCTTGTTTGTAAGCTTAAAAAATCATTGTATGGGTTAAAGCAGGCTCCAAGAGCATGGTACTCCAAAATTAATGAGTACTTCTTGAATTATGGATTCAAAAGAAGTGCTTACGATCCTAATCTTTATGTTAAAAATTGCAATGGTGATATCATAATGGTTGTCCTATATGTAGATGACTTAATCATTACAAGAAGTAGTTTAATTCAGGTATATGACTTCAAGAAGCAGCTAAAGAAGGCTTTTGATATCACAGACTTGGGGTTATTACATTATTTTCTTGGCATCCAGGTTTGGCGAGAAAAAGATAGAATTCTTCTATCACAACCAAAATATGCACTTGATCTATTGAAGAAGTTCAAAATGGAGAATTGTAAGTCAGCTCCAACTCCAATTGATGCAGGGACCAAGTTAAGAAGCAACTCTATTTCAGAAAAAATTGATGGAACACTATATAGACAGTTGGTTGGAATTTTTCTCTATCTAACAGCCACGAGACCAGATATTGCATATGCAATTGGAATGGTTTCTAGATTTATGTTTGATCCTCATCTTGAACATTGGAATGCACCTAAGAGAATACTTAGATACATCAAAGGAACTTATAATCTTGGACTTGAATATCAAAATGGTGGTAATGTTCAACTTGCAGGATATACAGACTCTGATTGGGCAGGAGATATTGATGATAGAAAATCAACTTCTGGATATATCTTTTATCTTGATTTGGGAGCAATCTCATGGAGTAGCAAGAAGCAAGCTACAATCTCTTTATCATCAACAAAAGCTGAATATAAAGGAGCAACACTTGCAACACAAGAAGCTACATGGCTAAGAGGTATTCTTGTTGAATTGAATCATCCTCAAACATAAGCTACAACTATTTACTGTGATAATCAAAGCACAATACAATTAAAAAAGAATCCAATTTTTCATGCAAGGACCAAACATATTGAAATCCATCATCATTATGTTCGAGAGAAAACACAGAAAGGCAACATCATGTTGAAATATTGCAGAACAAAAGATCAAGTTGTTGATATATTTACTAAAGCTTTGAGTACTGTAAAGTTTGTAAAGTTCAGAAGCATGATAGGACTTAAAGAAGTATCCCCTTAATAAGTGTATGTTAATCCTAATAAACATTAAGGGGGAGTGTTAAAACAAAGATTAATTAAAATGTAATGTTTATTAGTATAGGCGGTAGAAGCATATTCCACTATTATATCACATTATAACTGAGAGAGAAATTACAGAGAAGGGAAAATGTATACACAACTCAATTGAAACTGAGATGATGTTGAATGGGTTCGATTGATATGCATTTTTGAGTTTTTTTTTGGTCGGAATAGGCCTACTTAAATCTGGATAAAATTGCTATTTTTTGTTGTTTAAATTATATTTATGAATGTATAAATAGATTTAACCTGCTGAAAAACCCTTAGTCACTCAAATCTGCAGATCCAACAATTTCTCATCTGATTTTGGACAAACTCAAAAGAAAAAACTCACTTACAAACTTCCAAAACACTATTGATTAATACTTTTATGATGCCTCGTGATTATTTTGATCAATTAAGAGAAAATTGTATTTTTATTAAGTCCCAACATACCGAGAGGGTTTCTTAGTCTATATAGAAGAAGTGAACTACTCAACTTAAAATGCGAATGACTTATTGCTGAGAGCATGTACCTCGAATGATTAATGATGAAATTTGATAGGCAACGACGTGGGTAATTGGTCAAAGGAGTATGTTAACTCAGGAGCAATATTTTTTCTTTTCTGGAGTTCTGTTTTTAGGAAAAAAAAACAGATTTGATTATGTTTCATTTTAAACTAACCCAGATATTATCAGAATTTTACCCAGATGTTATCAGAATTTTAGATTAACGAAAAATTTAAAAATAAACAACTGAAAAACCTGTGGAAAAAGTAACTCCATTGAAAAGATGGCTCAGAATTAACCCACTCCACTGGTCAAATTCCACCCCAGTGGTGGGCAACGATGTGCAAGTCCTATCCGTAAACTTTCTTGTGGGCCCAACGAATGTGCAACTCTTCTGCTATAAGAGTTTGCAGGCATCGTATGACTTGAGTGGAAAAGCAAGAGTTTTTGTGTGTCATAGGATTGGAAAACTTGCCCCAAGATTGTATTTTGGATTCGCTGCAGCATTGAAGCCAAAACATGAAGCAATTGTTGATTATAAAGCTGCTTGTTTGGTTGGGATGGCTGTCTTGTATTGCTCTAGCACAGCTTGAGTTAGGCGACGCACTCACAGGTTCTGTTAGTTTTCCATCTGTAGGAGTTACTTGCATCGGGAATCTAGCAGCTTGTTTTTCAAGTTTTTTTAAGGAGGAGACTAGATCTAGAGATGGGTGCCAGGGATTTTATAGCCACCATAACAGGTCCCGAACTGAAGAAGATACCATCGGAGGAAGGAAAAGGACTGACCACCATAACAGATGAGAGATATGAAGATGCTTCTGTTGTAATGCTGTCGACAGATACTTCCAATTCTTCCATCCATCAATTCATGAAGTATATGCAAAATGCCCATGATGTGCACTCCATTCTACTGCCATTCGATGCGAAGAGCGACAAGTGCCGCTGCATTGTAATCACGATGGTGCAAACGATCAAAGAGAAACTTGACTGGAATACGCATGGAATACTAATTCCTCTGACTGGATCCCGGTGGTTGCTGCCATGTATTGACTGCCTGACAAATGGTTGCCATGGGGGCCCTCCCAAAAACGACTTCCCGGCAGTCTGTCATGTACTTGAATCTGAACTCATCCAAGAAAAGCCTATCTGCATCTGCATTCCCTTGAATTCTGCATCCGAAGATGATTGGACAAGGGCGCTGATTAGATCATTCAAGTCTAAAGATGAGGAAGACAGAGGAGCCACAGTCAAGGTTTCAGATGCCCTGCAAAGCTATTTGGATGGGAGCAGATTATATAAACAAGAAGACGTGTCATACAGAACTGTCTTGATAATAGTGCCAAGGTTAGTAGAAATATTAATCAACCTTTTACTAACTGTCTGGTTTAAAATCGATGGCTTCTCTAGTGCTCTCGTAGCCAGAGGGGCGATAAGAAATCACGTCTTGGACAGTAAAGGAATTGGGCTTCCTGCCAGTGCGTTTCTAACTCACGCTCAGGTCAACGTCGAGCCCAGTGCCGATAAGTCAAGTGCAGATAAGTCCAGCGCCGGTGAGTCCAGTGCAGATATGTCCAGTGTTTGCCAAGTGTTGACCTTTAGAGGTACTCGTTCAACAATCAGAACCTTATCGTCCATAGTGGGTGGTGTCAATTTGATTTGCTCTGTTTATTGGGCTGTGTCTATTGCATTTGATGGAGGCGCTCGCAAATGGTATGAAATACACTCCATACTACCCTCTAAACCTATGGTTGCTGTGGTAATTGCAGCTATTTGCTTTGGTTTGCTCATGGACACTTGGGACTTTTGGAAGCTAATAAAATCAAAATCGACCAATGCGCTTATGCTTTTCGCAATGATTGTGTTAGAGATTGTGTTCGCAGCCGTAGCAGGAGGTTTAGGGTTAAATAAGGGTATTGGGAGATGGGTATATAGTGCTCTGCAAGTCCTGGTTTGGGTCAAGTGGGGAATTGGCTCTTATCTGCTCGGCGTGTATTCGCCAGATTATGATCCCACAGCGTCCAGGAGAACTGGGCACAAGTGGATTGACGACGGTACTCTAGTATACTCTTCGGCATTCTTGCTCAATGCTGCCTTGGCTTTAGTTCGGGTCAATTGGGCTGAAGTTCGGCCTAACAACTGACAGCTAAAAGACATGTCTCCATGCTTATCATTATCAGCTGTGTGGGAGATTACAGTAAATTAATGTATAATACTTTGTTGTATTTCTGGTTATATTTAATTCAATAAATCCTTTTTATGGCAGTTATTTCCATATCATTTATTATTTCAATTTGCCAGTCTTCCTTATTCGTAAAAAAAAAAAACATATATTTGTTATGGGGTAGGCTAAGTCGGGAGTAAACAGACTCTCCTTTTTCATTAAAAAATTGGTTGGAATCTGGCTAGATTTTCAGGAGTAGCCTGAGTTTTGTAAAATCAAAGTTTTATGTTTTTCAAATTTTTTATAATAGAGGTTTTGTCTCATTTTAAACCAATCCAGATGCTCAGAAAATCAATTAGAGTTTTGGATTGACCAGAAATTTAAATTGTCAAATCACAACAAAGGAGGGAAGATTGCTCCCGAATTAACCTACTCTTAATTGTTTGTTTGTTTGTTTTTCATGAAAAAAAAAACCAAGTATCTCCAAAATTATCTCTTCAGCAATTTCAAGCTTCCCTTGCATTGTGAACCTCAAACTGAACCAACCTGAACAGTTCCAAGGCTGTGGATCACCCACATACTTTGTAAAACAATCTCTACTTTAACTGAAACCTACTCCTATTTGTTATTAAACAAAGTTTTCCATATTGTCTATTTATAGATTTTTAAATTAAAAGACCCAACTGTTGAATTTTAACTATCAACAATTACTTGGCATATTGCTCATGGCTTTACCCACCCCTGTGAAACTTTAATACAAATTTCAAATACCGATAGAATTTTGTAGCCAATATCCTTGAATCATTCACCCTAAGACTAATGTTTGTTTCGAAAGGTGCATTGAGCTTACGGTCCAATTCTTTCCCTCTCTATCAAATTTTAATGAAATTCTAGCAAAGTAGAGAGCATCGATTTTGATTCGAGTGACGCTTTGAACATGTTTGGATTAAAAAAGGAACCTATGGAAGAAGAATGTCCCATGAAGGAGATACCCATATGAAATGAGAATGGTGGCTGATTTAATATACAATTTTAACATTGCAGGGCTTATTAATTAACATGAATTATGATTATGTTGTTATTAGAGTGATAATGTTGTCAATATTCTTTTAAACTTTAGTCGAAAGTGCTTTTAAGATAAATGAGTATAGTTTGTTATTCGAAAGTTCTATGTTGCAAAATGCTTAAGAGATTTATATTCTTTTAAACTTTAGTCGAAAGTGCTTTTAAGATAAATGAGTATAGTTTGTTATTCGAAAGTTCTATGTTGCAAAATGTTTAAGAGATTTATACATATATGTTAAAGAGATTTATATGTATGGATTGATACATAGTATTAAATCAAGTATTTTATTTTATGATTAGTGTAAATTTATTTTAACTTCAAATTGATCATGTGTATAAAATTTGAGGAAAGATTTACACTTTAAGGGATTTGATTTTTCTCGACAGATAATAGATCCAGAGTTAAGTTGGGTCTACATTTGTTCTAGTTACAAGTAGCCGCATGAAAATTTTATATGATCATCATTATGTATATGTATATGTTTTAGACAAACGTGATTCTTTGAAATTCACTTAGTATCATTTATAATCAATTTTTGAGTCATAAAATAAATTTAGTCTCATAAACTAAATAAAACATTAGAAAATTTACATCATTACAAATATGAATAATAACAAAGTAACAATGTTAAGTGATGAAGACATTGAATGATAACAAAGTGACATGATTAAGATGTTTAATAACATATATATTACATCATATCATTTAGAAGTGATATGATGAAGATATTGAATAACCCATCTATTACATAGTAATTGATCTCAATTTGTCTTCTTTAACTTTTCTCTTAGACACTTTCCCATTTTTTCATATCAATCATATGGAAATGGAGGTTGAAATCGAAGAACATCCAAAGATTTAACTCAGGATATGCAATAAAAGTGAGACCCTGCCACTCTTTCTTTCCAATATTAATAGTTTCCTTCTCTAATGTCAATCCCCGAGACTTATGGATTGTTAATTCCCAAGCAAGTCTCAATGGAATTTGTCTATTATTACATCTTTCAATAGGTATAATAGGCACAGTCTGCGGGAATAATTCATCACATGGAACCCCCGCATAGTTATCAAATCTTACTAAAACATGTGTGGGAGGTTAAGGAGAGGATATTCTAGGGTTATACACAATATGTTCAACTACCCCAAGTGCACGATTGACAAGTCCTACATTATTTTATAAGTTTGAAGTAAGGATAACCCTACCTCCAACAACAATAAGCAGCGCATTGTCCAATTTTCCCTCACCTGCTCCCATGGAGTAGTTGCTACTTACTCTTGTAGCAACACTATGTGCAATAGGCTTATTTAGGGATCTCAAACAACACTTATTATGCTTGTGGACATCATCATTTATTGAAGACAAATGTATATCCTTATCACATGCCTCTTTTGTGGGACCATCGATATTTGTACTTGTACATGTCATTAGTAATTTCCAGTCTTCTACAATTTGAATTGAATCTCTAACATTCATTAACAAATGTTGAAAATTTTTATGATCATTTCTTTGTCCATCTTTCATGAACATTATATCAAGAGTTACTACAATTGTGGATAATTTTCATACTTATATTGCATGACCTTTACATGCATATGTAGGTATATCCATAATTGGAGGTAGTTGTCCCAATCAATGACCAATATAATTGATCTACCTCTAAAAGGAATAATAGAATTTTCAGGATAAGCTTGATGAAGTTGAGAATCGATTTTTGTTAACAAAATTCTCCCTATAAAACTCATCTCGTATTTGATGTATCTCATCTCCTCTTGTAAGGTAATAAAATGTGACCCTTGTAAATTGTGTTGAAATTTTGGTATACTCGTTTAACCATAGACAATGTCACCCAAACATAGGCATTCACATATGCCACCCTCAAGCACACTAACCTTTACTTAGAATAATTCCGGTAAGCCTACTTCAGAACCAACAGATAAACCCTAGCTGCTAATTGTAGTAACAACTCAAGACAAGTAGAGCGCTCCTTCTCTAAGGGTAGCGTAGAAGAGAGAGAGAGTCTCCATATCCACAGAAGAAGTACCATAAACAACTACAACAGCTTAAGAGATTAGTCGAAAGTACTTTTAAGATAAATGAGTATAGTTTGTTATTCGAAAGTTCTATGTTGCAAAATGCTTAAGAGATTTATACATAGATTTATACATATATGTTAAAGAGATTTATACATATGGATTGATACATAGTATTAAATCAAGTATTTTATTTTATGATTAGTGTAAATTTATTTTAACTTCAAATTGATCATGCGTATAAAATTTGAGGAAAGATTTACACTTTAAGGGATTTGATTCTTCTCGACACATAATAGATCCAGAGTTAAGTTGGGTCTACATTTGTTCTAGTTACAAGTAGCTGCATGAAAATTTTATATGATCATCATTATGTATATGTATATGTTTTAGACAAACGTGATCCTTTGAAATTCACTTAGTATCATCTATAATCAATTTTTGAGTCATAAAATAAATTTAGTCTCATAAACTAAATAAAACATTAGGAAATTTACATCATTACAAATATGAATAATAACAAAGTAACAATGTTAAGTGATGAAGACATTGAATGATAACAAAGTGAAATGATTAAGATATTGAATAACATATATATTAAATCATATCATTTAGAAGTGATATGATGAAGATATTGAATAACCCATCTATTACATAGTAATTGATCTCAATTTGTCTTCTTTAACTTTTCTCTTAGACACTTTCCCATCTTTTCATATCAATCATATGGAAATGGAGGTTGAAATCGAAGAACATCCAAAGATTTAACTCAAGATATGCAATAAAAGTGAGACCTTGCCACTCTTTCCAATATTAATAGTTTCCTTTTCTAATGTCAATCCCCGGGACTTATGGATTGTTAATTCCCAAGCAAGTCTCAATGGAATTTGTCTATTATTACATCTTTCAATAGGTATAATAGGCACAGTCTGAGGGAATAATTCATCACATGGTACCCCCACATAGTTATCCAATCTTACTAAAACAGGTGTGGGAGGTTAAGGAGAGGATATTCTAGGGTTATACACAATATGTTCAACTACCCCAAGTGCACGATTGACAAGTCCTACATTATTTTATAAGTTTGAAGTAAGGATAACCCTACCTCCAACAACAATAAGCAGCACATTGTCCAATTTTCCCTCACATGCTCCCATGGAGTAGTTGCTACTTACTCTTGTAGCAACACTATGTGCAATAGGCTTATTTAGGGATCTCAAACAACACTTATTATGATTGTGGACATCATCATTTATTGAAGACAAATGTATATCCTTATCACATGCCTCTTTTGTGGAACCATCGATATTTGTACTTGTACATGTCATTAGTAATTTCCAGTCTTCTACAATTTGAATTGCATCTCTAACATTCATTAACAAATGTTGAAATTTTTTATGATCATTGCTTTGTCCATCTTTCATGAACATTATATCAAGATTTACTACAATTGTGGATAATTTTCATACGTATATTGCATGACCTTTACATGCATATGTAGGTATATCCATAATAGGAGGTAGTTGTCCCAATCACTGACCAATATAATTGATCTACCTCTAAAAGGAATAATAGAATTTTCAGGATAAGCTTGATGAAGTTGAGAATCGATTTTTGTTAACAAATTTCTCCCTATAAAACTCATCTCATTTATATGTATTTGATGTATCTTATCTCCTCTTGTAAGGTAATAAAATGTGACCCTTGTAAATTGTGTTGAAATTTTGGTATACTCGTTTAACCATAGACAATGTCACCCAAACATAGGCATTCACATATGCCACCCCCGAGCACACTAACCTTTACTTAGAATAATTCTGGTAAGCCTACTTCAGAACCAACAGATAAACCCTAGCAAATAATTGTAGTAACAACTCAAGACAAGTAGAGCGCTCCTTCTCCAAGGGTAGTGCAGAATAGAGAGAGTCTCCATATCCACATAACAAGTACCATACACAATTGCGGTAGTTGTAGCTACACTACTCTCTCAAGCTTGTGCCATAATTTAACAAGAATATCAACAAGAGTATCACCAAGAATGTCACCAAGAATTTCACCAAGAGAATCACCAAGAATATCACTTGATAGCGCTAGAGAGAGACCAAGACCAAGAGATGACCATGCACCCTTATTCCTCCTTGCAACTACAATTGCAGTTGCAGTTGCAGCTGTAACTCTCCAAAGGACTTGTGCACTAATTGGGTATTCAAATGAGCTAAAATGTCCTCTATTTATATTAATTTGTCTAGTGACTTTTCTGGCTGGGCCGAGTTGACTTTCTGGTAATTATATTTAATTTTTATCTTTTTCCCATGGATTTGACTTGTCTTTCTGGAAGATAACATTCTAAAATTATTTATTCTGCTGGGTTGACTTGTCTTCTAGGGTTTCTACACATCTATTTAATGGTTCACTTGCTTCCATAATATTATATTCTAAGAAAGTTCATCTAGGAGGGAAAGATCCTCCCGCAGCTACCAAAACATCAACACTCCCTCTTAGTTAGGGAGGCATATTTCACGATGTATTCATCTATTAGTCCACTAACTACTCTACAATTAGTTGGTAGAACACATATGCCACAATTCCATCAGTAGTTTGAATCATCTGTCACAGTCTCTGCAGTCAAGTAGCACCCAACTACTTCCAATGTGAACTGGTAGTCTCCATGGAAATTAGCTAGTAGTGCACATCTACTACAATCCCATCTAGTAGAATATGACTATGTCGATCCATAGTAGTACATAACTACTATCCAATGGTGCACAACCACTCCAAGTAGCACACAACTACTATCAATGTGAACTAGTAGTCTCCATGGCAATCAACTAGTAGTGCGCATAACCACTATAATGCCATCTAGTAGAACATGACTATGTCGATCCACAGTAGTACATAACTATTATCCAGTGGTGCACAACCACTCCAAGTAGCACACAACTACTATCTAGAGACACAATGTCTCTCTCCTGCAATCAAACCACCATGCAATACAACAATCTATATGATTATGCAACAATCAGCTAGTGGCACATAGCCACTACAATATGCCCTCGACCATAATCATGGTCTTCCACCTCCATGACTATGCAACAATCAGCTAGTAGCACACAACTACTACAATATGCCCTCAACCATAGTCAGGATCTACCACCTCCATGATTGTGCAACAATAATCTAGTAGCACACAACTACTACAATATGCCCTCAGCCATAGTCAAGATCCATATGACTATGCATGAATCATATAATAGCACACAACTACTACAACATGCCCTCATCCATAGTCAGAATCCATATGAATATGAAACAATCATCTAGTAGCACACAACTACTACAATATTCCCTCAACCATAGTCATACCTATGATTATGCAGCAATCAACTAGTAACACATAGTTACTACAATATGCCATCAACCATAATCATAGTCGATGTCTCTATAACTATGCAACAATCAACTAGTATCACACATTTACTACAATATGTCATCAACCATAGTTATAGTCTCATCCTGTAGCATGAAGCTACTCCCATAGTCATCATGACTTTTTGTGTGATGTTTCTTCTCTCATCAGGTCCGACAGTGCATTACCCCCTTAGTCGCAAGACTGATCCAGGGAACCCTTGGCCAGAGGGGTTAGTCGGCATGAGAAGAAACAACACACCTCCCTCTCAACCAGATTTGACATTCTACACCTTGAGTCTTTCCGCTCCTAGTCAAATCAACATGACTAATAGGAGAAAGACTATGCTTGGGCCATTCACCACTAACCAAATCAGCATGGCTAATCCTGTGAGTGAATGTATCATTCTCCCTTGGTTAAATCAGCATGACCAAACTGGGAGAATGTCTTCCTGATTCTACTCATCTGTGGATGTGTACTGGAGATTCACAACTCATTTTTGCATTGTGTCTCGGCTAAAGTCCTGCAAGAAACTTGTGAAGCCACACTTCTTCATGGCTTGCAATAATGGTTTCTATATACTTTGCCTCTATTGTACTAAGTGCCACTGATGTCTGATCCCTGCTCAACCATGAGATCACACGGATTCCAAACTAAAGCAACATCCAAAAGTACTCTTCGATCCAATGCACTCCCTGCCTATTCAAAGTCTGTATACTCCTGCATCTTCACATCTCCATCCAAGGCATATCTCAATCCATATACGCTCGTACCATGTAGGTATCTCATTATTTTTTTTCTATCAATTGATGTACATGTATCGGAATCAAGGTAAAAAGGTCCACATCCCAGTCCTTTTGACTGGCTTCCTCCATTGAAAAAAGGGAATCCTCCTAGGAGGTCTCATATCTCCTCAAAGTCTCTGAATATTTTGATCTAGGCTCCTATCTGTCAGTCCTGGAGATCATATCTCCCATCTAAATCTGAATCTGAAGAGGAATATGTTATCAATGAAAGCCTCTAAGTAACTGACTCTCTATGAGATCAATATCAGTTTGATTATGCATGCTCCCTATTAAGCTTAACTCCCTCTGAATTTATATAGTATTTGGAATCATCTTCTCCCTCTGCATGTGTTGACCTCCTCTTCTCCTTCATTACATGAATGTGCACAAATATATGTATGGATAGTTTGCTTCATGTTTCCTCCTACAACCATCATCATAGCTACCTCTCAGAGCTATTACCTGTGACCTGCCCAGAACAATAAACAAGAAAAACAACATCTCCATGGTAGCCTCCATGGAATTTACAAGATAACCCGCCTAGAACAAGGTCAACAACCAAGAGCACCTCCTAGAGGAAATCAATGTATCTTGTAAACAAGTGCATTATTAATATGAGAATTCACCTAATGGTAGTTGTCCCAACAATAATCAAGTGTTACTAAGCTAGCACTAACAATGGAAATAAAGATTGCTACTCTGGTTACAACACATACTTAAACTGCAACAATATAAGGAATATCAAGCCTAATATGAAAACCTGGAGTGTGTTTTTCCTCTAAATATGTTGGATCTAAGATCCATATGGATCTACAATTTTTGCTTGGACAAAAGATCCCTTCTCCTACAAACACCCTCAAGATAGTGATATAATTTAAGCATATACAAGTACATACCTCTGAAAAACAATGACAAGTAGTGGCACCATTTGGAAGCAACGACAAGCAATGGCGAACCCTAGAACTTCAAAGTGATCCAACTTGCAATCCAAAGGTAATTGGAGATGTGCTAGGTTAAGGCACACTAGGAAAACCAAAAATTAGTCCCAATACTTCACAGAAACTTTCACTCCAACTAGTGCTTCAATTGGCACTGCAACTGGCACAAATAAAATGACACTACAACTGCAACTAAGGATCTTCCTTCTAGTGGTTAGATTGTTACAAAGGAAACTATCTCTAACACCATGTTGAAATTTTGTTATGCTTGTTTAACCATAGACAATGTCACATCATTGTCACCCAACCATAGGAATTCACATATTCCACCCCCAAGCAGACTAACCTTTACTTAGAATAATTATGGAAAGCCTACTTCAGAACCAATAGATAAACCCTAGCTTCTAATTGCAACAACAACTCAATAAAAGTATATAACTCCTTCTCCAAGGGTAGTGCACAAGAGAGAGAGTCTCCATATCCACAGAACAAGTACCATACACAACTACAGTAGCTGCAGCTGCACTATTCTCTCAAACTTGCACCATAATTTAGCAATAATATCACCAAGATTATCATCGAGAATGTAACCAACATAATAACCAATAATGTCACCAAGAGAATCACCAAGAATATCACTTGATAGCGCTAGAGAGAGACCAAGACCAAGAGATGACCATACACCCTTATTCCTCCTTGCAACTACAATTACAACTGCAACTGCAGTTCTCCACAAGACTTGCACACTAACTGGGTATTCAAATGAGCTAAAAAATACTCTATTTCTATTAATTTGTCCAGTGACTTTTCTGGCTGGGCCGACCTGACTTTCTAGTAATTATATTTTTTGTTTATCTTTTTCCTGTGGAGACGACTTGTCTTTCTAGAAGATAACATTCTAATATTATTTATTCTTCTAGTTCAAATTGTATTTTAGGGTTTCCACACATCTTTTTAATGGTTCACTTGCTTCCAAAATATTATACTCTAATAAAGGTCATCTAGGAGGGAAAGATCCTCCCGCAGCTACCAAAACATCAACAAATTGGTCATGTCCCTTATTGGTATATGAAGTCCAGAGTGTATTAATGATGTAGATATGTATAATGTTTCAACACCAATAGAGGCCAAACGAAGCAAGGGGGTCTTATGAGAAAGGGAATCTAATTTTAGGGCATGTTTAATAGTGGAAATCAAGTAAGACTTTCCAATACCAATAGTCCCTTAGATAATAATATGCAAAGGTTCTCTATGACCACCTGCTCTATAACGTTTAACCATTTTATTATATGTTATTTTCTATACCCCCCTAAACTTTCAAATGAATAATTGTTTAGACATTTAGTAGTAACAATTGCATTCACTTTTCAATTCTGAGATATGAAGTTCATTTCATGATTTGATGTGTCTTCATCCATAAATTTAAAGTTCCAATTTTCCATAACATCATGGTCCCTGAATCCAACCATGTTAAATTCACTAGCATTTATAAAATTATTCTTATACAAACCTGAAATGATCTCCCACTCATGTTGCCTAGAATCTCTCTACACATTTAGAAAATCTTCATCTTCATCTTTATATTGAGGTGGATCCTTTGGAGGTATTGGATTATGATCTACATGTTAGGGGTTGTAATTAAAGGTTTCCAAATTTTGTATGATGACGTTAGTTGTAGTACCTATATTTGTACGAAAAATCATGGAATTAATTGTACAATACCAACTAGGACCAAAAGAACTCCACAAACTTATCATTTTCACAAAGGGGAGTTGAACTAAACCTAGGAAAAACTTCTACAATGGTTTCATTTTTTTGTGGTAACCATTTATCATCATGGAAACATTTGTCATATGACTAGGATATCATAACATCTATTAATAAAAGGTGCACCACAATCATAGGTCTTGTTAGGGTCCTAACCTCCCTAACCCCTAAAGTAGATAAAATACTATATATTGCTAGGAAATAAAGGCCATCATTAGTAAATAAGCCTATGTAATAATGTGAACACAAATATTGTAGGAAGACTTACTAGAAGTTTCCACCTCTCAAAAGCTCCTCCTCTAAAATGTTCTTAAAAATATAGTAGTACATAGAGGTAAAAATCATAGTAAAAGGTGTCTTGTGGAATTATTTGTAAGTTTAGATCTTCTCTATTGGAGGTTCCCCCTCGAAGAGGCAAGTCAACAATGCTTCCAGATTAATAAAGACATCATATTTTGGCCCATATTGTTATTATGTTTGTTGTTGTATTATTTATGTTAAATATTTGGATAATATATGTGCTCTTCCTCTAAATACTTCTATTTGATACCTTACAAGTGGTATCATAACACTTTTTTGGAGTAAATTTTTAGAAATTTCTTTTTTAGGCTATATATGTGTTTCGAAATCTATAAATAACCACGCTAATCTATCATTGAGCGGGTAAAACTATGACTGGGGAAGAACACACACATGAACTACACATGGTTTCAATTTGTTGGAAACCCATGTAACCCATGTTGGTACCCCTTTGAGTGGTATTGCATCAGACAACACCTGTACACAAAATTTTACTTCCACATTCCTTCAG
>JZKD02S2384805.1:67354-86162 GCA_000966675.3 Picea glauca
ATACATTAATATAATATTAAAAAATACATTGTTAAAGTATTAATATACTAATAAAGTAATACATTAATACTATATTATTAAAATATTAATATAGTATTATTGATTAATACATTATAAAGCATTAATACATTATAAAAGTATGAAAGTATTAATAGTTCATTAATCCATTAAAGTAATAATGGATTAATAATATTAATAAAATAAAAATACAATAAAATTACTTTACACCATTATTACATTTAAATACAAAACATTAATGTATTACATTTTTACATTAAAGTATCAATACACTAATACAATATTCATAAATACACTAGTTCAATTAATACAATAATCATTAATGCATTAATACAATGCACTACATTAATACTATAATACATTAATAAACTAATATTATATTAAGAAAATATTAATACATTAAATTTATACTTTATATTGTTTTAAATTTATTGTTAGTATTTTATTATTATTAATGTATTAATATTTAAATTTAAACATTATATTAATGTACTGAATAATTAATATATTAATACTTTAACATGTTAATGTATTTATTGATGAAAGCATTAATTAATAGACCATTAGGATTGATCATGGTTAAATTTCACCATGCTTGACTATGGTTGATCATCATTGTGGTTGATTATTGTTGACCGAGTTTAACTATAGTTTCCCATACAGATGGCTAACCTTCGTAGACCATGTCAAGATGATTATGGCGGGCGATGTTGATTATGATTTAACCATAGTTTACTACGACACCATCACATTGGAGTGGTGAAAAAGTTTTGTTCGTCATATGGCATTGATAGATTATATTGAAGATATTGGGATGACGGGTTTTTGTTTCTCACATTAAATGACATTCCAATAGGTTTGTCACACTCCCAATGGGTTATGTTCATCACATTCTGACGTTGGGAGATGTTTGTGTCATTGCAATGTTGGGAAATGTTTGTCACATAGAGAAATTAGGGTTCTGAATGTCACATTGTGATAAAGAGTTATGTTCCTCACATTGTGATATTTTGAAATGTTTGTCACAATGTGACATTAGGATGTGGGCATATATCACGTCATGGTGTTATGGTTCATCACATAATGATGACAAGTCTATGTGCATAACATTGCGAGATTACAAAGTTCGTGGCACTGTGACAAATGATAGAGTTTTGTAACATAACGAGGTTTCATCATGAACATCACATTGAACGTGGGTTATGTTCATCACATTGTGAAATCATAAAATGTTTATCTCATTGCAATGTTGGGCTATGTTTGTCACATTACGACGTTGCATTTTTTACATCACATTATGACAAGGGTTTATGCACATCGCATTGCGACGTTTGAAAATGCTTGTCAAATTGTGACATTAGGATATTTGCATATATCACACCATGGTGCTATGGTTCATCACATGGTGATGACGGGTCTATGTGTGTAACATTGTGATGTTACAAAGTTCGTCGCAATGTGACAAAGGATATAGTTTTGTAACATAATGAGGTATCAACATGAACATCACATTGCGATGTGGGTTATCTTTGCCACATTGCGACGTCGAAAAATGTTCAATCCATTGCAATGTAGGGATATGCTTGTCACATTGCGGCATAAGGTTTTGTACATCACATAGCGATGAGGAGTTATGTTTTTCACATTGTGACATTTGGAAATGTTTGTCACACTACAACATTGGGGTATGTACATCACATTGGGACAAGGGGTTATGTTCGTCACATTGCGACATTTGGAAAAAGTTTGTCAAATTGTGACATTAGGATATGTGTGTATCATTGTGATGTGAGGATATGTTTGTCAAAATGAAACAACTAGGTTATGTTCGTCACATTGTGACATTTGGAAAAGTTTCTCAAATTGTGACGTTAGGATATGTGTGTATCATTGTGACGTGAGGATATGTTTGTCAAAATGTAACAACTAGGTTATGTTCGTCACATTGCGACATCTATTTATAATCGAAAAATTACAACATTAGTATGTCCATTAGTATGTTCATCCCATTGCAATGTAGGGCTATTTTTGTCACATTGTGACATTCGGTTCTATATATCACATTGCGACAAGGGGTTATGTTCGTCGCATTACGACGTTTGGAAATTTTTGACACATTGCGACATTGGGGTATGTAAATCACATTGCGATAAGGGATTATGGGCGTCACATTACGATGTTTGGAAATGTTTGTCACATTCTAACATTAGGATATGCACATATATCACACCGTAGTGCTATGGTTCGTCACATAGTGATGAGGGTCTATGTGCGTAACATTGTGACATTACAAAGTTCATCGCAATGTTGAAAAGGAAAGAGTTTTGTAACATAATGAGGTATCAACATGAATGTCACAATGCGACGTGGGTTATGTTCGTCACATTGCGACATCGAGAAATGTTCATCTCATTGAAATGTAGGGCTATGTTTTTCACATTGTGACATTGGGGTCTGTACATCACATTGCGACAAGGAGTTATTTTCATCCCTTGTTGTATTGGCAAGTATCACATTATGCCACAAAAGTGCGTATTTCCTACTTCATGCCTTTCTAGAAAAATGAACATTTGATCTGTTCATATGATTTTTGAAAGCTATAATTTCCAGTTGTTGGCTCGACATAGAGCTCAGAGAGCATAGTGGATTTAAAGGTGGATTATTTTCTCAAATACATGAGGAATTTATAAAAGAGTTCCTCATTTTTCCAAGTGTAGATGGGAGATGCATTAGTGTCTTGTTGTAGTTGTTGGATCAAGATAGAAATTTTGGGATATTGGAACCATTCACGGTGAATTGCATTCAACCAATTCACTACAATGAGCAAGAGTGAAAAGAGGGACCCTTCTTCTTCATACTTCTAGGAAAGAGAATCAACTACCATATTCTCTTTTCCCTTCTTGTAAATGATCTCATAATCATAAACGAACATTTTGGTAACCCTTTTATGTTTCTTGAGGTGAAATCCATTGTTCTAAAAAACATTTTAGGCTATGATGATCAATTTGAATTTGGAAGCGTTTCCCAAGCAAGTAAGGACACTAATTATTCACCACATGCAAAATAGCCAACATTTATTTTCCATATGTTTATTTTCCCAAGTGTTGCTTAGAAAGTTATTTACTAGTAAAGGCCAAGGGTTTGCCTTATTGCATGATAACTACACCAATACCTTTCCCTGAGGCATCACACTCAAATTTTTTTTTTCATGAAGTTGGGAAGAGCCATTGTTGGAGTGGTGCACATATCCTCTTTCAAATCTTGGATGGATTGATCAACGATTGCATTCCAATTAAAAAAAAAATTCATAAGGAGGGAAGTGAGTGGGGATGAAATTTTTGCATAGATCTGGATGAAATTTCAATAGTATCTAGTTAAACCAAAGAAGCCTCACAAATTTTAAGTGTGCTAGGGCGGGGCCAATCCTTCATACCATCAATTTTATTGGGATCCACTTGGACACTATCCTTACTAACATTATGGCCCAAGTATTCCACTTTCAAGGCCCCAAACACACATTTGGATCTTTTGAAAAAGATTTGATGTTGATAAAGTAGGTGTAAGACCTAATCCACATGTGCTAGATGGGATTGCCAAGTTTTACTATAAATATAGGATGTCATCAAAGAATACAAGAACAAAGCATAGAGTAAGGGTTGAAATATGTGATTCATGAGGCTTTGGAAAGTGGAGGGTGCATTACCTAGGCCAAAGGGCATGACCAAGAACTCATAATGAACTTTGTGAGTACGAAAGGTAGCCTTGGGAATATCAACATCATTCATAGAAATCTGGTTATATCCGGAATGTATATTAAGTTTGGTAAAGAATTGAGCACCAGTCAGTTCATCCAAAAGGTCATCAATGATAGGAATGAGAAATTTATCTTTAATGGTAATTTTTTTGAGAGCCCAAAAATTAGGGAACATGTGCCAAGTACCTTCTATTTTGAGTACCATGGTCCATGCCCAATAAAGATGAATAAGGGTAGGTACTAGGGTGGGTGACACACATAACTAAGAATTGATGAACAATTTTTTTAATCTCATTTTTCTGAGTGAATGGGTGGAAATAAGGGTGAACATTGGGTGGAAGACTATTGAGTACAAGTGGGATGGAGAAATCATGGAGACCATGGGAGGGTGGGAGGGATTGGGGGTTTTAAAAAACAGAGTGGTATTTGGAGAGGATAAGCTACATGTTAGGATGAACGGTTGGGGATGATGTCTCAAAGCCTTAAATGGCATGGAACTGGGAAATAATTCCAAAATGACATTTTTTGAGGATTTTTTCCATTCGATGTGAACTAACGATCTCAAGGGAACCTGTCATGATTCTTTGGAACTTGTTGTGATTCACATCTAGTTGGAAGCTCATGTATAATTCCTTGAAATACATGGTGATTAATCCTAGAGTGTGTAACCATTCAACACCTAGAACAATGTCTCAACCCCCCATTTCAATGGAAAACATGTGGGATTTAGAAGGATAATCACCAATTTGTAGGCACACATTTTCACAACGACCCCCACATTTCATGGAACCTCCATTAGCAATCATGAGTTGAAAGTTGTTTATTGCATGGATATAACAATGGGTCTCTTGATTGATTCGTTAATTTATTCACCTCCACTTTAGGAAGACGTAAATCATGAGAAACTGAGTTAGAATGAAAATCCATGGAATGTGATGATTCGTCTCCCTCTTGGTGTAAATGTTTTTCCATGGATTCAAGGCCCTTGAATTGATTAACAAACATTGCCAAGGAGTTCATTTGGGTAGTGAGGCAGTCAAGTCCGACGAGTTGGGAATTAAGGGTAGCAATGCTGGAATTAATTTGAGCCAAACTTTGATCAATATAAGTTTGAACTACTTTGAATTGGTCTTGAAAGTTGCTAAAGGATTCTTCGAGGTAACCCATGTGGTTGCCAAAATCTTGGTTGCAGGTTGCTATTCGGGGTGGGTTCACAAGTATGTGTGAGAGGTGAGCAGTGGGAAGGGGTGAGTGGGGTCACACATAAAGGATTATTGGAGAGTTTTACAAAGGTGAATAGTGTGGTCGTCTACACTAGGGAGATAAGTAGGTGGATCCACAAAAAAATATTTCAAAAGAGGGGTACGACTATGATCAATGCAAAGTGAGGAATCTGTTGAGATAGGTCCCAAATAAGAGTGCTAGTTGGTCCACAAAAAACAACTTCTAGAATATGGATATCAGTGCAATCAGTGTGAAGTGAGGACTCTATTGAGATAGGTCCCAAATAAGGGTGTCAGTGGGACCACTTATAATATTTTAATTTTACTCATGTGGATTTATACTGCTACCTAAATAATATTGCATTGAAAGAATTCCATATTGAAGATTGTGTAGGAATTTTTCAACCTGGATGAAAGATGCAACATTTCCCGGAACTGAATGTGCCAAAGTTCAACACCTTTTCAAGAATTGAAGCAAGGAGTAGGCTTGTGAATATTCTAAGGACAATGGATTTTCCTATTCTATAGCTCTTTGATATACTTGTGGGGTCCAACAGTGGTGCTCAGCCCAATATATCAGGATCTAACTAAGGAGGGTCAACCATACCCTTAGTCATACTACTCAATTACCCAGGTATGAGAGAGTATTATTCTCAAGCACTATTCTTGGTGCCACTATACCAGTCAAGAGATTGAGAGGTTGATATAAGGTTGGTTTTAGGATACTTGCATGACTATCGATATAACTGAAGGAATGTGGAAGTAAAATTTTGTGTACAGGTGTTGTCTGATGCAATACCACTCAAAGGGGTACCAACATGGGTTACATGGGTTTCCAACAAATTGAAACCATGTGTAGTTCATGTGTGTGTTCTTCCCCAGTCATAGTTTTACCCGCTCAATGATAGATTAGCGTGGTTATTTATAGATTTCGAAACACATATATAGCCTAAAAAAGAAATTTCTAAAAATTTACTCCAAAAAAGTGTTATGATACCACTTGTAAGGTATCAAATAGAAGTATTTAGAGGAAGAGCACATATATTATCCAAATATTTAACATAAATAATACAACAACAAACATAATAACAATATGGGCCAAAATATGATGTCTTTATTAATCTGGAAGCATTGTTGACTTGCCTCTTCGAGGGGGAACCTCCAATAGAGAAGATCTAAACTTACAAATAATTCCACAAGACACCTTTTACTATGATTTTTACCTCTATGTACTACTATATTTTTAAGAACATTTTAGAGGAGGAGCTTTTGAGAGGTGGAAACTTCTAGTAAGTCTTCCTACAATATTTGTGTTCACATTATTACATAGGCTTATTTACTAATGATGGCCTTTATTTCCTAGCAATATATAGTATTTTATCTACTTTAGGGGTTAGGGAGGTTAGGACCCTAACAAGACCTATGATTGTGGTGCACCTTTTATTAATAGATGTTATGATATCCTAGTCATATGACAAATGTTTCCATGATGATAAATGGTTACCACAAAAAAATGAAACCATTGTAGAAGTTTTTCCTAGGTTTAGTTCAACTCCCCTTTGTGAAAATGATAAGTTTGTGGAGTTCTTTTGGTCCTAGTTGGTATTGTACAATTAATTCCATGATTTTTCGTACAAATATAGGTACTACAACTAACGTCATCATACAAAATTTGGAAACCTTTAATTACAACCCCTAACATGTAGATCATAATCCAATACCTCCAAAGGATCCACCTCAATATAAAGATGAAGATGAAGATTTTCTAAATGTGTAGAGTTATTCTAGGCAACATGAGTGGGAGATCATTTCAGGTTTGTATAAGAATAATTTTATAAATGCTAGTGAATTTAACATGGTTGGATTTAGGGACCATGATGTTATGGAAAATTGGAACTTTAAATTTATGGATGAAGACACATCAAATCGTGCAATGAACTTCATATCCCAGAAGTGAAAAGTGAATGCAATTGTTACTACTAAATGTCTAAACAATTATTGATTTGAAAGTTTAGGGGGGTATAGAAAATAACATATAATAAAATGGTTAAACGTTATAGAGCAGGTGGTCATAGAGAATTTTTGCATATTACTATCTAAGGGACTATTGGTATTGGAAAGTCTTACTTGATTTCCATTATTAAACATGCCCTAAAAATAGATTCCCTTTCTCATAAGACCCCCTTGCTTCTTTTGGCCTCTATCAGTGTTGAAACATTATACATATCTACATCATTAATACACTTTGCACTTCATATACCAATAAGGGACATGACCGATTTGTTGATGTTTTGGTAGCTGCGGGAGGATCTTTCCCTCCCAGATGACCTTTATTATAGTATAATATTTTGGAAGCAAGTGAACCATTAAACAAATGTGTGGAAACCCTAAAAGACAAGTCAACCTAGAAGAATAAATAATATTATAATGTTATCTTCAGAAAGACAAGTCGTCTCCACAGGAAAAAGATAAACAAAAAATATAATTACCAGAAAGTCAGGTCGGCCTAGCCAGAAAAGTCACTGGACAGATCAATATAAATAGAGGATGTTTTAGCTCATTTGAATACCCAATTAGTGTGAAAGTCTTGTGGAGAGCTGTAATTACAGTTGTAATTGTAGTTGCAAGGAGAAATAAAGGTGTATGGTCATCTCTTGGTCTTGGTCTCTCTCTAGCACTATCAAGTGATATTCTTGGTGATTCTCTTGGTGACATTATTGGTTATTATGTTGGTTACATTCTCGATGATAATCTTGGTGATATTATTGCTAAATTATGGCGCAAGTTTGAGAGAGTAGTGCAGCTGCAGCTACTGCAGTTGTGTATGTACTTGTTCTATGGATATGGAGACTCTCTCTCTTGTGCACTACCCTTGGAGAAGGAGTTCTCTACTTGTCTTGAGTTGTTGTTGTAGTTAGAAGCTAGGGTTTATCTGTTGATTCTGAAGTAGGCTTTCCATAATTATTCTAAGTAAAGGTTAGTCTACTCGGGGGTGGCATATGTGAATACCTATGGTTGGGTGACAATGATGTGACATTGTCTATGGTTAAACAAGCATACCAAAATTTCAACATGGTGTTAGAGATAGTTTCCTTCGTAACAATCTAACCACTGGAAGGAAGATCCTTAGTTGCAGTTGCAATGTCATTTTATTCGTGCCAGTTGCAGTTCCAGTTGTAACACTAGTTGCAGTGCCAACACCAGTTGCAGTGAAAGTTTCTGTGAAGTATTGGGACTAATTTTTGGTTTTCGTAGTGTGCCTTAACCTAGCATATCTCCAACTACCTTTGGATTGCAAGTTGGATCACTTTGAATTTCTAGGGTTCGCCATTGCTTGTCGTTGCTTCCAAATGGTGCCACTACCTGTCATTGTTTGCTGGAGGTATGTACTTGTATATGCTTAAATTATATCACTATCTTGAGGGTGTTTGTAGGATAAGGGATCTTTTGTCCAAGAAACAATTGTAGATCCATATGGATCTCAGATCCAACATATTCAGAGGAACAACACACTCCAGGTTTTCATATTAGGTTTGATATTCCTTATATTGTTGCAGTTTAAGTATGTGTTGTAACCAGAGTAGCAATATTTATTTCCATTGTTAGTGCTATCTTAGTAACACTTGATTATTGTTGGGAAAACTACCATTAGGTGAATTCTCATATTAATAATGCACTTGTTTACAAGATAAATTGATTTCCTCTAGGAGGTTCTCTTGGTTGTTGACCTTATTCTAGGCGGGTTATCTTGTAAATTCCATGGAGGCTACCATGGAGATGTTGTTGTTCTTGTTTATTGTTCCGGGAAAGTCATAGGTAATAGCTGTGAGAGGTAGCTATGATGATGGTTGTAGGAGGAAACATGAAGCAAAATATCCATACATAGATTTGTGCACATTCATGTAATGAAGGAGAAGAGGAAGTCAACACATGCAAAGGGAGAAGATGATTTCAAATACTATATAAATTCAAAGGGAGTTAAGCTTAATAGGGAGCATGCGGAATCAAAGTGATATTGATCTCATAGAGAGTCAGTTGCTTAGAGGCTTTCATTGGTAATGTATTCCTCTTCAGATTCAGATTTAGATGGGAGATACAATCTCTAGGACTGACAGATAGGATCCTAGACCAAAATATTCAGAGACTTTGAGGAGATATGAGACCTCCTAGGAGGATTCCCTTCTTTCAATGGAGGAAGTCAGTCAAAAGGACTGGGATGTGGACATTTTTACCTTGATTCTGAGACATGTACATCAATTGATAGAAAAAAAAATGTTGAGATACCTACATGGTACGAGCGTATATGGATTGAGATATGCCTTGGATGGAGATGTGAAGATGTAGGATTATACAGACTTTGAATAGGCAGGGACTCGCAAGGATGATTTTAGGGGCTAAATTTTGCTCATGGGCTAATTTTCCATGGTTTTTCTAAAAACGAGATTCACTATTTTAAAAATAATTCGCCTAGATTCTATAGGATAAAATTATTTTACCTTAAAAATCGCCAAAATTTTATAAAAACTATATAAAATCCTTAGAAATTTGAATATTTATACAAAAATATCGCCAATCATTTATAGTTGGCATATGAAGGATTAGTAAGATTCGCCAAGGTTTCTACATTTTAAAATAATTTTCCATCCTTAAAATCATCCATGGCAGGGAGTGCATTGGATCGAAGAGTACTTCCAGATGCTTCTTCAGTTTGGAATCCGTGTGATCTCATGGTTGAGAAGGGATCAGACATCAGTGGCACTTAGTACAATAGAGGCAAAGTATATAGCAGCCATTATTGCAAGCTATGAAGAAGTGTGGCTTCACAAGTTTCTTGTAGGACTTCAGCCAAGACACGATGCAAAAAGGAGTTGTGAAGCTCCAGTACACATCCACAGATGAGTAGAATCGGGAAGACATTCTCCCAGATTGGTCATGCTGATTTAACCAAGGGAGAATGATACATTCACTCACAGGATTAGCCATGCTGATTTGGTTAGTGGTGAATGGCCCAAGCGTAGTCTTTCTCCTATTAGTCATGTTGATTTGACTAGGAGTGGAAAGACTCAAGGTGTAGAATGTCAAATCTGGTTGAGAGGGAGGTGTGTTGTTTCTTCTCATGCTGACTAACCCCTCTGGCCAAGGGTTCCCTGGATCAGTCTTGTGACTAAGTGGGTAATGCACTGTCGGACTTGATGAGAGAAGAAACATCACACAAAAAGTCATGATGACTATGGGAGTAGCTTCATGCTACAGGATGAGACTATAACTATGGTTGATGACATATTGTAGTAGATGTGTGATACTAGTTGATTGTTGCATAGTTATAGAGACATCGACTATGATTATGGTTGATGGCATATTGTAGTAACTATGTGTTACTAGTTGATTGTTGCATAATCATAGGTATGACTATGGTTGAGGGAATATTGTAGTAGTTTTGTGCTACTAGATGATTGTTTCATATTCATATGGATGAGGGCATATTGTAGTAGTTGTGTGCTATTATATGATTCGTGCATAGTCATACGGATCTTGACTATGGATGAGGGAATATTGTAGTAGTTGTGTGCTACTAGATGATTGTTGCACAATCATGGAGGTGGTAGATCCTGACTATGGTTGAGGGCATATTGTAGTAGTTGTGTGCTACTAGATAATGGTTGCATAGTCATGGAGGTGGAATACCATGATTATGGCCGAGGGCATATTGTAGTGGCTATGTGCCACTAGCTGATTGTTGCATAATCATAGAGATTGTTGTATTGCATGGTGGTTTGATTGTAGGAGAGAGACATTATGTCTCTGGATAGTAGTTGTGTGCTACTTGGAGTGGTTGTGCACCACTGGATAATAGTTATGTACTACTATGGATCGACATAGTCACGTTCTACTAGATGGCATTATAGTAGTTATGCGCACTACTAGTTGATTTCCATGGAGACTACTAGTTCACATTGATAGTAGTTGTGTGCTACTTGGAGTGGTTGTGCACCATTGGATAGTAGCTATGTACTACTATGGATCAACATAGTCATGTTCTACTAGATGGGATTGTAGTAGATGTGCACTACTCGCTGATTTCCATGGAGACTACCAGTTCACATTGGAAGTAGTTGAGTGCTACTTGATTGCAGAGACTGTGACAGATGATTCAAGCTACCGATGGAATTGTGGTAGCTGTGTGCTGCCAACTTATTGTAGAGTAGTCAGTGGACTACTAGATGAAGACATCATGAAATATGCCTCCCTAGCTAAGAGGGAGTGTTGATGTTTTGGTAGCTGTGGGAGGATCTTTCCCTCCTAGATGACCTTTCTTAGAATATAATATTATGGAAGCAAGTGAACTATTAAATAGATGTGTGGAAACCCTAGAAGACAAGTCAACCTAGTAGAATAAATAATTTTAGAATGTTATCTTCCAAAAAGACAAGTGACTCCACGGGAAAAAGATAAACATTAAATATAATTACCAGAAAGTCAAGTCAGCCCAGCCAAAAAAGTCACTAGACAAATTAATATAAATAGAGGACATTTTCGCTCATTTGAATACCCAATTAGTGCGCAAGTCTTGTGGAGAGTTGCAGCTGCAACTGCAACTGCAATTGTAGCTGCAAGGAGGAATAAGGGTGTATGGTCATCTCTTGGTCTTGGTCTCTCTCTAGCGCTATCAAGTGATATTCTTGGTGATTCTCTTGGTGACATTCTTGGTGATACTCTTGTTTATATTCTTGCTAAATTATGGCACAAGTTTGAGAGAGTAGTGCAGCTGCAACTGCCGCAGTTGTTTATCGTACTTGTTCTGTGGATATGGAGACTCTCTCTCTTGTACGCTACCCTTGGAGAAGGACCGCTCTACTTGTCTTGAGTTGTTACTGCAATTAGCAGCTAGGGTTTATCTGTTGGTTCTGAAGTAGGCTTACCAGAATTATTCTAAGTAAAGGTGAGTGTGCTCGAGGGTGGCATATGTGAATGCCTATGTTTGGGTGACATTGTCTATGGTTAAACGAATATACCAAAATTTCAACACAATTTACAAGGGTCACATTTTATTACCTTACAAGAGGAGATGAGATACATCAAATACATATAAATGAGATGATTTTTATAGGGAGAAATTTGTTAGCAAAAACTGATTCTCAACTTCATCAAGCTTATCCTGAAAATTCTATTATTCCTTTTAGAGGTAGATCAATTATATTGGTCAGTGATTGGGACAACTGCCTCCAATTATGGATATACCTACATATGCATGTAAAGGTCATGCAATATAAGTGTGAAAATTATACGCAATTGTAGTAACTCTTGATATAATGTTCATGAAAGATGGACAAAGCAATGATCATAAAAAATTTCAACATTTGTTAATGAATGTTAGAGATGCAATTCAAATTGTAGAAGACTGGAAATTACTAATGACATGTACAAGTACAAATATCGATGGTTCCACAAAAGAGGCATGTGATAAGGATATACATTTGTCTTCAATAAATGATGATGTCCACAATCATAATAAGTTTTATTTTAGATCCCTAAATAAGCCTATTGCACATAGTGTTGCTACAAGAGTAAGTAGCAACTACTCCATGGGAGCGGGTGAGGGAAAATTGGACAATGCGCTGCGTATTGTTGTTGGAGGTAGGGTTATCCTTACTTTAAACTTATAAAATAATGTAGGACTTGTCAATCGTGCACTTGGGGTAGTTGAACATATTGTGTATAACCCTAGAATATCCTCTCCTTAACCTCCCACACATGTTTTAGTAAGATTTGATAACTATGTGGGGGTTCCATGTGATGAATTATTCCCTCAGACTGTGCCTATTATACCTATTGAAAAATGTAATAATAGACAAATTCCATTGAGACTTGCTTGGGAATTAACAATCCATAAGTCTCGGGGATTGGCATTAGAGAAGGAAACTATTAATATTGGAAAGAAAGAGTGGCAAGGTGTCACTTTTATTGCATATCCTGAGTTAAATCTTTGGATGTTCTTCGATTTCAACCTCCATGTCCATATGATTGATATGAAAAGATGGGAAAGTGTCTACGGGAAAAGTTAAAGAAGACAAATTGAGATCAATTACTATGTAATAGATGGGTTATTCAATATCTTCATCATATCACTTCAAAATGATATGATGTAATATATATGTTATTAAATATCTTAATCATTTCACTTTGTTATCATTCAATGTCTTCATCACTTAACATTGTTACTTTGTTATTATTCATATTTGTAATGATGTAAATTTCCTAATGTTTTATTTAGTTTATGAGACTAAATTTATTTTATGACTCAAAAATTGATTATAGATGATACTAAGTGATTTCAAAGGATCACGTTCGTCTAAAACATATACGTATACATAATAATGATCATATAAATTTTTCATATGGCTACTTGCAACTAGAACAAATGTAGACCCAATTTAACTCTGGATCTATCATGTGTCGAGAAAAATCAAATCCCTTGAGGTGTAAATCTTTCCTCAAGTTTTATACTATAAAGAAGATTTTCGCTTCAAAGAATTTGATCCCTTTTAACCGCATGATAAATTTGAAGTTAAAATAAATTTACACTAATCATAAAATAAAATAAAATAAAATACTTGATTTAATACTATGTATCAATCCATATGTATAAATCTCTCAAACACATATAAATCTCTTAAGCATTTTGCAACATAGAACTTTCGAATAACAAACTATACTCATTTATCTAAAAAGCACTTTCGACTAAAGTTTAAAAGAATATTGACAACATTGTCACTCTAATAACAACATAATCATAATTCATGTTAATTAATAAGCACTGCAATGTTAAAATTGTATATTAAATCAGCCACCATTCTCATTTCATATGGGTATCTCCTTCATGGGACATTCTTCTTCCATAGTTTCCTTTTTTAATCCAAACATGTTCAAAGCGTCACTCTACTTTGCTAGAATTTCATTAAAATTTCATTAAATTTTCATTAGAATTTCATTAGAATTTCATTAAATTTTCATTAGAATTTCATTAGAATTTCATTAAATTTTCATTAGAATTTCATTAAATTTTCCACTCTACTTTAATCAAAATCGATGCTCTCTACTTTGCTAGAATTTCATTAAAATTTGATAGAGAGGGAAAGAATTGGACCGTAAGCTCAATGCACCTTTCGAAACAAACATTAGTCTTAGGGTGAATGATTCAAGGATATTGGCTACAAAATTCTATTGGTATTTGAAATTTGTATTAAAGTTTCACACGGGTGGGTAAAGCCATGAGCAATATGCCAAGTAATTGTTGATAGTTAAAATTCAATAAATAGACAATATGGAACACTTTGTTTAAAAATCTATAAATAGACAATATGGAAAACTTTGTTTAATAACAAATAGGAGTAGGTATCAGTTAAAGTAGAGATTGTTTTACAAAGTATGTGGGTGATCCACAGCCTTGAAACTGTTCAGGTTGGTTCAGTTTGAAGTTAATAATGCAACAGAAGCTTGAAATTGTTGAAGAGACAATTTTGGAGATACTTGGTTTCTTTTTTTATATAAAAAAAACAAATAATTAAGAGTAGGTTAATTTGGGAGCAATCTTCCTTCCTTTGCTGTGATTTGACAATTTAAATTTCTGGTCAATCCAGAATTCTAGTTGATTTTCTGAACATCTGGATTGGTTTAAAATGGAACAAAACCTCTATTATAAAAAATTTGAAAAACATGAAACTTTGATCTTGCAAAATTCAGGCTGAAACTTGAAAAACATGAAACATGAAACATGAAACATGAAACTTTGATCTTCGCATCGACTGATGGGTTACAAGGCTTGCATGGCAGTAGAATGGAGTGCACATAATGGGCATTTTGCATATACTTCATGAATTGGTGGATGGAAGAATTGGAAGTATCTGTCGACAGCATTAGAACAAAACGAACTTCATATCCCCAATTTTTTATGGTGGTCAGTCCTTTTCCTTCCTCCGATGATATCTTCATCTTCTTCAGTTTGGGACCTGTTATGGTGACCATAAAATCCCTGGCACCCATCTCTAGATCTAGTCTCCTCCTTAAAAAACTTGTAAAAAAAGCTGCTAGATTCCCGATGCAAGTAATACCTACTTGGAAAACTAACAGAACCTGTGAGCGCGTCACCTAACTCAAGCTGTGCTAGAGCAATACAAGACAGCCATCCCAACCAAACAACCAGCTTTATAATCAACAATTGCTTCATGTTTTGGCTTCAATGTTGCAGCGAATCCAGAATACAATCTCGGGGCAAGTTTTCCAATCCTATGACACACAAAAACTCTTGCTTTTCCACTCAAGTCATACGATGCCTGCAAACTCTTATAACAGAAGAGTTGCACATTCGTTGGGCCCACAAGAAAGTTTACGGATAAGACTTGCACATCGTTGCCCACCACTAGGGTGGAATTTGACCAGTGGAGTGGGTTAATTCTGAGCAATCTTCCCAATGGAGTTAACTTTTTCGACAGGTGTTTTAGTTGTTTGTTTTTAAATTTTCTGTCAATCTAAAATTTTGATAACATATGAGTTAGTTTAAAATGAAACATAATCAAATTCTAATAACATTTGAGTTAGTTTAAAATAAAACATAATCAAATCTGTTTTTTTTTACCTGAAAAACGGAACTCCAAAAAAACACGATGTTTGGTAGATTGCAAGTTTACTATGTTCCACACATTGTGTAATGTCCCCACTTTGGGACATCATCACACTGTAGAGGTTTATGATGACCAGAGTTGCCAGATAAATGTTATAGCGAGTACATGGGTTATTGAGAGTCTTTGTGGGGTCCAACTTGCATTACTCATCATATTTCATCATTATGAGCCATTCTGCACAGATTGGATTTGGTTCCGTGGCATTCTAACGATTTCCATGGTTTTGAGTATTTTTTTCTACAAGTCAATTAAATTCACTGAAGAGATCATTTTGGGCACTATACTTGGAGGAACCTCTCAATGTAATAGCTCATTGGAATCGGAAGGAACAACACTACAGGATAGGATGATGAGAAGTGACTTTCAATTGCAAGGGAGCCACAAGGAAAGATAAGGTGTTTTTCAGAGGTAAAAAGGTTAATTAATTAATTAAAGTGATTTAATTAATTAATTAAATAATAATAAAATGAAAGTCACTTTGGAGGGACAAGGGGAGCAAAAAGTATAAAGGAAAGGCAAGGGCCTCTACTCATGGATTCATTTATGTCTATCATTTTGATACTTGACTTCTAGATAGAGGGCCCATCTACAGGGGGTTTTGACTTAACAAACCTTAGAGGACGATTCAGTGGTGAAAGATTCCACCTAGCTTGCCCCAAGATTGGTCTCGAAGATGAAATACTCTCCCACACCAATCTAGTTCTAGATCTACTCAATGCAGGAGGGTTCTACACCAACCACAGGCACAGGAAGAGAAGGAGGGCGCACCATTGGGGGTTTCCAGCAAGGGGGGCATACCATTGGGGGTTTCCAGCAAGGGGGGCGCACCATTTATTGAAGGAAGGTTCATTGCAGGAGTTTGAGGGATCCCTTGGATATTTGAGCACTTGGGTTTTACTTGCATGGCCTCAACCATGATTTCTAGTGCCTCTTGAGAGAGTTCTATGGTACAAATTATTTCCTAGAGTATTGGGATGAATTGGAGAGAAAGAAGACATTTTGGAGATTCCGATCTATTCAGTTTGGAGGGATTATACTTTATATCTGACCCTGAGACTTCACATAGTGACTTGCAGTGTCCCGATCTATCTTTCTAGCAAGTTTCAGGGCATTTGGAGGCCTGCTTTATCAGGGCCTAAATTATAGGGTTTAACAGTTTTAGGAGGGTGCAACTCCATTGGAGGATTCATCATTTGGAGGAGTTTACCTCGGTATTTCAGTATGAGATTTCAAGAGGGGATTCTACTCATCCTGATCTACAGTTCGACATATTTAGCATAACATTTGGAGGTCTCCTTCATCAGGGATGAAATTATAGGGTTTGACAGTTTTAGGAGGGCGCAACTCCATTGGAGGATTCAACATTTGGAGGAGTTTCCCTTGGTATTTCGGTTTGAGATTTTAGGAGGGGATTCTACTCATCTCGATCTACAGTTCATCAGCTAGAGGGCCCATCTCTTGGGGGTTTTAACTTAACAAACCCTAGAGGACAATTCAGTGGTGAAATATTCCACCTATCTTGTCCCAAGATTGGTCTCGAAGATGCAATACTCTCCGACACCATTCTAGTTCTAGATCTACTCAGTGCAGAAGGGTTCTACACAAACCATAGGCATAGGAAGAGAAGGAGGGCACACCATTGGGGGTTTCTAACAAGGGGGGTGTACCATTTATTGAAGGAAGGTTAGTTGGAGGATTTTGAGGGATCCCTTGGAGATTTGAGCACTTGGGTTTTACTTGCAGGGCCTCGACCATGATTTCTAGTGCCTCTTGAGAGATTTCTATGGTACATATTATTTCCTAGAGTATTGGGACGAATTGGAGAGGAGGACATTTTGGAGATTCAGATCTATTCATTTTGGAGGGGTTATACTTCAGATCTAACCCTGAGACTTCACATAGTGACTTATAGTGTCTCGATATATCTTTCTAGCAAGTTTCAAGGCATTTGGAGGCCTCCTTCATCAGGGCCTAAATTATAGGGTTTGACAGGTTTAGGAGGGTGCGGATCCATTGGAGGATTCATCATTTGGAGGAGTTTACCTTGGTATTTCGGTTTGAGATTTCAAGAGGGGATTCTACTCATCCTGATCTATAGTTTGACATATTTAGAATAACATTTGGAGGTCTCCTTCATCAGGGATGAAATTATAGGGTTTAATAGTTTTAGGAGGGCACAACTCCATTGGAGGATTCAACATTTGGAGGAGTTTCCCTTGATATTTGGGTTTGAGATTTTAGGAGTGGATTCTACTCATCTCGATCTACAACTCGACATATTTAGCATAGCATTTGGAGGCCTTTGATAGTAGGGCCAAATTATTGAGGGTGTTCAGGGTTTTCAGCAGGGTGTGGCATTTTCTAGCTTGGGGGGTTAGCATTTCTTATAGCCCAGATCTACCCTTGCATTGGTCTTCAGTGAGTATTCGGCCTTCAGAGGATTATAGTATCTTCTATTGGAGCATTTTGTAGCAACTTATATATTCTTTATTGGAGCCATCTGTTGATCATTCCAGATCGGCCTTCTCATTGTAGCAGGTTCTTCTATTTATGAATAAAATAATATTTGAGATGTTTTTGCTTCTCTATCATGTTGTTGATCTTGAATATGGTTGAGGTATGTTCCATGATTGTATCTTATTTTTTATTACTGCAAACACACATATAAACCATCATTATAACCCTAAGCGTAACCTAAAGGATCGGTGGCATGTTCATCACATGAAAAGGTTGGTTTGTGTCCCACACATTATGAAAAGTAAGCTTTGGTGAAGCTTTAAAAAATATATATATATAACAATGTTTCCTTTGTGAAAAATATAGGAACTTTGAACTGATGCTTTGTGAAAAATATAGGAACCTTGAACTGATGTGATGTATTACATAGAATGAAACTTAGAATCATACCTTTTTTTAAGGACATTGATAACATATGATCTTAAACTATAAAATCTATCCCTTCAGAATAAGCATATATAAATTAGAGTATGCATTTATGCATTTTTCTTTTTGGTGTTACAATTTGCAATTATTAAGAAAGCACAAAGGAATGAGTTAAAAGCAATTATGATTTATAGTAGTAAAATATTTAACTTGAATCATTTTATGAGTAACTATGATCAATGTCGTGATAA